>CAUYPK010020560.1:0-11824 GCA_963574355.1 Loris lydekkerianus | reverse complement strand
ACTTAGAGAATCCCAAAGACTCAACCACAAGACTCCTGGAAGTTACCAAAAAATACATTAATGTCTCAGGATATAAAATCAATGTCCACAAGTCAGTAGCCTTTGTATACGCCAATAACAGTCAAGATGAGAAGCTAATTAAGGACACAACTCTCTTTACCATAGTTTCAAAGAAAATGAAATACCTAGGAATATACCTAATAAAAGAGGTAAAGAACCTCTATAAAGAAAATTATGAAATCCTCAGAAAGGAAATAGCAGAGGATATTAACAAATGGGAGACCATACCATGCTCATGGATGGGAATAATCAACATTGTTAAAATGTCTATACTTCCCAAAGCAATCTACCTATTCAATGCCATTCCTATTAAAATACCAACATCATACTTTCAAGATTTAGAAAAAATGATTCTGCATTTTGTATGGAACAAGAAAAAAACCCATATAGCTAAGGCAGTTCTTAGTAATAAAAACAAAACTGGGGGAATCACCACACCAGTGGTCAAGACAGCATGGTACTGGGACAAAAATAGGACATAGACACTTGGAATCAAATAGAAAACCAGGAAATGAAACTAACATCTTACAACCACCTAATCTTTGATAAACCAAACAAGAACATACCTTGGGGGAAAGACTTCCTATTCAATAAATGGTGTTGGAGAACTGGATATCCACATGTAAAAGACTGAAACTGGACCCACACCTTTCCCCACTCACAAAAATTGATTCAAGATGGATAAAGGACTTAAATTTAAGGCATGAAACAATAAAGATCCTCAAAGAAAGCATAGGAAAAACATTGAAAGATATTGGCCTGGGGAAAGACTTAATGAAGATGACTGCCATGGCAATTGCAACAGCAACAAAAATAAACAAATGGGACTTCATTAAACTCAAAAGCTTCTGTACAGCGAAGGAGACAAAAATCAAAGCAAATAGACAACCCACCCAATGGGAAAGAATATTTGCATATTTTGAATCAGACAAAAGCTTGATAACTAGGATCAATAGAGAACTCAAATTAATCCACATGAAAAAAGCCAACAATCCCATATATCAATGGGCAGGAGACATGAATAGAACCTTCTCTAAAGAAGACAAATGGCTAACAAACATATGAAAAAATATTTATCATCCCTATCTATTAGAGAAATGGGAATCAAAACCACCCTGAGATACCATCTAACCCCATTGGGAATGGCCCACATCACAAAATCTCAAAACTGCAGATGCTGGCGTGGACGTGGAGAAAAGGGAACACTTTTACACTGCTGGTGGGACCACAAACTAGTACAACCTTTCTGGAAGGAAATATGGAGAAACCTCAAAGCACTCAAGCTAGACCTCCCATTTGATCCTGCAATCGCATTACTGGACATCTACCCAGAAGGAAAAAAATCCTTTTATCATAAGGAAAGAAGCATCATCAGCATCACCCAGGGACTTAGAGAAATAAAAAATTCCCCAAGCCCCACCCCAGCCTTTCTGAATCAAAACATGCATTTTAACCAGATCCCCATGTGACTGATTAGTATGCACATTAAAGATTGAAAAATCAGGCAACCCAAAATGCCCATCAACTTGGGAATGAATTAACAAATTGTGATACATGTACACCATGGAATACTATTCAGCCATAAAAAAAGATGGTGACTCCACATCTTTTCTAATATCCTGGATGGAACTGAAACACATTCTTCTTAGTAACGTATCACAAGAATGGAAAAGCAAATATCCAATGTGCTCAATACTAATATGAAGCCAGTAGATGATCCAATGCATGCCCACATAGGAGAAAAACTCATTTCAATTCAAGTTGGGGGAAGGGACAATGAGGGAGGGGGAGGGAGTTGGGGGGCTCTCACTGAATACGTATAGGGTGGGGGTGTTTGGACCTTTTGTGTGTGGGACATAACCACAAGAGGGACTCTACCTAAAAAAATCAAATTTTTTGACCTGGTTGTTTGTACCCTCACATTAACCTGAAATAAATTTACTTTTTTAAAAAATCAGAAAATTAACAGACAATCTATACAGGGGAAAAAATGATATTATGAACACAAACAATATCCACAAGTAGTCATCATGGGAAAAATCATAACTTTTCAGTTTAGCCTATATCTTTTATTACATATAAATAATATGCTACAGTAATTCACTGCTTATATTATCTAAAGGTTTTGGCCTACCTCTTTTGTTATGTTTAAGATTTTGAATTTTAGCTCGGAGAGAATGAGAAATCATTGAGCCAGAGAATGACATGGTTAATATGAATTACAGGACATATATGAAACATGAGGGTGGGGAGAAAGATTCTTCCATACTACTGTCAGTTTGTGTAGTTTTGCCTGGACATACAGTATGGTGTATAAATGCTCCTTTATTCTTCTGTTGTAAATAACTTATTTCATCTTTAAACAAGCATCTCCTCTTGTGTTGTGAATGCAGTCACTTCTCCACTGACCCTAAAGACTCCTTTGTCTTTCTGACTGCCAGGGTCATAATGCTGATCCTTACTTCAAATTCAAATAGGCATTTATTTCTAGGGCAAAGATATCACTGAGTCTGTCAGTGTGTGGCCTGGCATGATTCACTCAGACTACAAGAGAGACACAAGCATGAGAACTCTGGCTGTGATAAGCACACCTCTTCTTCTCTACTGTCCTCACCCCCAGAGCGGTAGAAATAGTGCAGTTATTTATTTCAGAATAACTACAGATCCATACCTATTTCTGTCAATTAAGGGAAGAAGGCAAGACAGGGAGAGAGGTCAGGAGAGACATAATGATGCTCCTATGTTAATATTCATGCCCAACGTGTCTGTGGGGACCACTCTTTCCCCATCTCCATAAACACTGTGGTCTATGAGGATCTCCCCCATCTGCCGTTATAGCAGGGGAAAGATAAAGGTGGCCCTGCCAATCAGGACACAGCATCAACCTTGCCTAATGATAGGTTCAGGGTGGACATGCACCAAGCTAAACCAATGGAAACCATAACTAGGACTTTTGTATTAATAGCAATCATCAGGCAAAAGAAAGTACTTCTTTACACTGGAATTGCTAAACTGCAAGCATATATCCCTAGAGTTGTTGGGGGTCATTTTTGCTACACTGTACACAGAGCCCACCAAACCATGAATTACCCACAAAAGAAAGGATAACTTAAAGATGGAAAGGCAGATTGCTGATAAGGTTAAGAAATCCTGCCTACTTCTATCATACATGAAATCTATCTTATGCTTGGACGATACTATTTATGAGCCAATAGATTGCTGTTAGTTTAACTGAGATAAAATTTCATGTATGACATTTGCCCATATATTTACTAATATAAGGTGAAAAAAGGGGAAAAAAGTATTCAGTCAAATGACAAGGATTGAGTTTGAAGTACCCCCTTGCTATGTCACAGAAGTAGCAACAAGTATTGGGACATAATGCAAAGCCTAGATAGGCAATATGTAGGATGATTAAAGCATGGTTCCTAGAGCAGGCTTTGTGGGTTCAGAGACTGCCCCATTAGTAAGTTGGGGCAGTCTCTGCCAGGCCCAGTGGCTCACGCCTGTAATCCTAGCACTCTAAGAGGTCGAGGTGGTTAGATTTCTTGAGCTCAGAAGTTTGAGACCAACCTGAGCAAAAGTGAGACCCCCATCTCTACGAAAAACAGAAAAATTAGCCAGATGTGGTGGTACATGCCTGAAGTTCTAGCTACTGAGGAAGGCTAAGGCAAGAGGATTGCTTGAGCCCAAGAGTTTGAGATTACTGTGAGCTATGACAATACCGCACTCTAGCCTAGGGCAACAGAGTGAGCCACTGTCTCAAATAAATAGATAAATGAATAAATAAATAAATAAAATAATGCTGGGCCAGTCATTTAACCCAATTATGCTTCTGTTTCCTCTGTAATGTGAAGTGAGTGATAGAACCTACTTAATAGGGCTGAATTAAGTGACATGATAAAATAAAGCCCTTAGATTGGTTCTGAATTAACATATTGGTGATAGCTATTATTACCTGTAAGCCCTTCCTACTTTCCTTCTTTCTTTCCTAAGTGCAAGATTTCCTCTTTTATAGCATAAAATGCACAGTACTTAGGAAGTAGAGACACAGGCACCTATGTCTGGCTGTCAAATATCTTACAGACAGATGGAAAAAACTTTATACTGTGTTATAAATCTGGACTTATGTGCCAAATGTGCAATGATTATGGTAAAAGAACTAAGAACTCATAGAAAACCTATTTCTCCCCTCTCCAGGGTGGACAAGAACAGTTTATGCTCAGAGCATACACTGCAATCACTGAAGGGCATATCATGGGAAAAGGCCTCCTTAAGGAGATTTAGGGGAACATCCCCCTATCCATTCCCTTCCAAATATGGATTTCACTGTGGGTAGTACAAATACTCAAATTAACATGACATATTATTCCTGAGAAAATACATTTAAACTGGGTCGGACTTTTAATAAAAAAGATCTCTAATTGCTGCCAACTCTCTAATTCTCCTTGAAAATTATGAAAGTTTGGGCTCGTAAGTCAATAAAAGGCTAAAGTGGGATCCTCATGGTTCTATTATTAGGATGTGAAAAAGTGAAGCCAAAAGGCAGAGTTAGGGCTGTGATTAATGTGAAACTGTAAGATCTCAGTAGTATTTTGATTCGCAAAAGTGAGTCATCTTGGCCTACCTCCAGATAGTTGTGGGGTATCTCTCCAAAGCATCACCTCTAGCAATCAACACCCTGACAGGGAATGCCAATTTCATATAGCTGAACTGTAGAGACCAAGTGTTTTGTTTATAAGGTCTCTCTCACCTTTTCTCCTCCCTAAGAGGGACCCACTTCCAACTCTCTTTGGAAGTGCTCTAAACTTTCTCTTTGTTCTTCTTAAATAAAATCTCTCCTTATGACCCTGAAACTTGTGTAGGTGACTTTTGCTTTCTATCCACACTGCCTGCGCTGCTCCAGTTTTATATCCAGTTTTCACTCAGTTTTGCTTTCTATTTATTACCACTGTGCCTCAGTTGAACTTTCTAACTCAGATGAGTAATTGAACCAGGTCTATTGGGTTCAGGGAACTGGGACCTCCTACCCTAAACCGTCACAGATACATCAACCATGACCATTTCAAAGTCCTTGTTCTCTGAGGGCACACAGAATCACCATTACATGAAAGCATGTGGTGATGGGCACAGGCTTAGCTGTCAGACTGCTAGGGTGGGAGAGCTGACTCTGGGCTCTGAACCATTCTGCCCCAAAGGTCTTCAGCTCTACAATGGGGATAAAATGTGGTATTAGAGAATTAAAGAAGAAAGTCAGTTATGAATGCTCAGGGAATGGTAAATAGGATTTTAAAAGGTAGGTCCTGTAATTAAAACAAAAAGGCTCAGCTAGGGTGGACGTGTGATTAGGGTGGGTGCCTTTCATTATATTTAAGTCATTCTACTCTGTAGTTTGTCATCTTGGATGAACCTGGAGAGATCATGGGCTAGAGAGTCTATAGTGGCTTCCCATGGTTTTCCAGATGAAGAAGATAGTTATAAGTAATAGGAACAAAAAAAAAAAAAAAAAAAAGGAAAATCAAAACACCAACACTAACAAAAAAGTGAAGAAACTTAAGAAGATATTTACACACAGCCCTTACTATGATTTTACAACCAGCGAAGAACTGGCAAAAAAAATTCCAATGTCAAGTAAACAAAATGGATAACTGATTCCAGAATAACAGAGCCAGACTTCTAACCAAAGAGAGAAGCAGACTATTTGCTACTTGGAAACAATGCAATGTCCCAGTCCAAGCTCATCCACTTTTAAACCTCCAGGATACCCAGGCTGAAGCTCCCAACTACACGACCAGTCTTTCTTGTGCTCAGAAGATTCTGATGGGGAGAGCTAGTTGCTCCTCTCTGGAGAGACAGGGAATTTCTAGTCAGCAACTGGGCCCTAGTTGCTCTTCTCCAGTCACAGACACTATAATGTAACCAGGTGGTGCTTTGGAGGATCAAAATCACAGAGGAAGTGGGCATTCTCCTGCTACAGTACAACAGCATGCTTTACACTCCTATATCTTTGGTGCTGTGCCTTGAAAGACAAAGGACTGAAACTGGGGAAAGCCAGCATGCAAACCCTTTTCTGTCATGTTATCCTCATAGTGAGTAAAGACTGACGAAGTAGCAAAAAGTACAGGAGAAAAAATGTTTTAAAAACTATTCACAAGAAATAGGCCTGGGAGAATACTTTATGAGTAGGATCCCTCCCCCTCAATCAGGCAACTGAAGCAACACCAAAAATACATTACTGGGACCTGATCAAACTAAAAAGCTTCTGCAAAGCCAAGAACTCAGTAAGTAAAGCAAGCAGACAGCCCTCAGAATGGGAGAGGATATTTGCAGGTTATGCCTCTGACAAAGGTTTTTATAACCAGCATTCACAGAGAACTCAAACTTATTAATAAGAACAAGCAATCCCATTTAATTGTGGGCAAGGGACTTGAACAGAAGTTTCTCTGAAGAAGATAGGCGCATGGCCTACAGCCACGTGAAAAAATGCTCATCATCTTTAATCGTCAGAGAAATGCAAATGAAAACCACTTTGAGATGTCATCTAACTCCAGTAAGAGTGGCTCACATAACAAAATCACAAAACTATAGATGTTGGCATGGATGTGGAGAAAAGGAAACACTTCTGCACTGCTGGTGGGAGTGCAAGCTAATACGTCCCTTTTGGAAAGATGTATGGAGAATACTCAGGGATCTAAAAGTAGACCTGCCATTTGATCATGCAATTCCTCTACTAGGTGTATATCCAAAAGACCAAAAGACCAAAAATATCTTTATAACAAAGATATTTGCACCATATTGTTCATTGCAGCTCAATTCATAATAGCCAAGTCATGGAAGAAGCCCAAGTGCCCATCAACCAATGAATGGATTAATAAATTGTGGTAAATGTATACCGTGGAAAATTATGCAGCCTTAAAAAAAGACGGACACTTTACTCTTTTACATCTACTTGGATGGAGCTGGAACATATCCTACTTAGTAAAGTATCTCAAGAATGGAAGAAAAAATATCCAATGTACTCAATACTATTATGAAACCAATTTACAATCACTCACACTTTCATATGAACAGATCACAACTATGGCCCAGGATGAAGGAGCAGGGGGGAGGGAGGTAGAGGTCAGATTGAGGGAGAGTGAATGGTGGGATCACACCTATGGTGCATAATGCAAGAGTACATGTCGGATATATTAAGTATAGAGTATAAATGTCTTAACACAATAATTAAGTAAACAAGATGAGGTATATATTTTTAAAAAAATATATTCACTATTGGAATGTCTGCAGCACAATGATTGGCAATGTTATCTGGAATAGCATCAACAGCCCCAGATTTATCAAGAAAGTAAGGTGTTCCAGGAGCAGCTGATAATGGACTTGGGCCAATCCTGGGAATCTAGAGCAACACCTGGACTCCCCTCAGTTGCAGCTGCAGGTTTATTTTCCTCAAAATAATGAGAGCCCCTCTGCACTCAACTTCAGCAAGCACCTCCCCAAATAGTTGCCAACTCACCAATGCTGCCCCTGGGGCAATGTATGCAGCAAGGAACTTCAGATCAACCCAGGGCTCAAATGCAGCAACCACCACTGCTGCTTCTGGGGCAAGACAGGCAGCAAGGGGCTTCAGATCAACCCAGGGCTCAAACGCAGCAGCTATGGGTTGAGGGATCTCCAAAGGTCCACCTCAAAGACTAGATGCATTTCTAGGAAGTAATACTAAGCTTCAGAAAGCCTCAGTCATGGGTCAACCCACAGTCATTCACACAGAAGCCCAAGGCAAGGCCTTTCCAGAAGCTTCCACTTAAAAAAACTTTTTTCTTTTTTTGGCCAGGGCCGGGTTTGAACCTACTACCTCCAGTATATGGGGCAGGCACCCTAGTCCTTGAGCCACAGGGGCCACCTTAAAATTATTTTTAACTAAACATTTTTTTAGAATTATGAACGCTTATATCACACTGGTTAATATATACCTCATCTCATTTACCTAATTATTGCGTTAAGACATCTATGAAATCAGCACACTGTACCCCATAAATGCATTAATGTATACATCATCTATGTGTTAATCATTTAATTTAAAAAAAAAAAAAAGAAAGAAAGAAAAAGAAAGAAAATAAAATTAAAAACATTTAAAAAAAATTTTTTTAACTGTCATTAGGAAGATTCCATGAGCTGTTGGTCCCTTGGTCCCTGCTGGTACAAAAGCAATGTCTATGTGTGTTATAACTCCTGACCATATAAGTTTATAGAGGCATGGAAAAGTCTGATCCAGAGCATGGAGTGATGGACTGGCATGAACATTTGGAGATGTGGAAGCTGAAGCATGGAGAAGTGAAGGGACTGGACTTGAAAGGGGGGAGGGGGGAGTCCTACCACGAAAAGCAGCAGTAGAACCTGTGTTCCTGACTACACTTAAGAGTTGGGGGCCCAGTGCAGACACCAAGTAGAATGACATGTTATGCAAAAAGGGCATCTTGCCCTCAAAGCAAAGTCTGAAAGAATTGAAAAAGGAGGCAGAAAAGGAGGAGTAGAGAGTCCCCAGCAATTGGTGATGAAAAGTCCTATGAAGATAGGACTTTGGAAGAGCTGGAAGATCATGAAGATGAATTTAATGAAGAGAATAAATGTGCTATTGAAATGTACATGCAGCAAAGACTGGCTGAGTGGAAAATAACTGAACTAAAAAATAAATTTTCAGTTTTGCACATCTTAGGAAAGGATTATGTTCAAGAAGTTGCCCCAGTGAGGGCTTGTGAATAATCCTGTACCTTTACAAACAAGTGATTCCTCTCTGTGGCCTGATAAATCAACACCTCAGTAACCTTGCCAGGAAGTTTCCTGATGTCAAATTTATTAAAGCCATTTCAACACCCCTATCCGGGTGATACCCAATTACCATGGGAGGAGCCTGCCCATGACATTTGTTTCCCTTGAAGGTGATATCAAGGCTCTGTCAATTGATCCTATTGGTGTTTTCGTAGCATGAACCTGACAAGAGATGAGTTGGAGCAGAAAGTGAGTCTGGAACAATCAAGACGGACCTAGAGGAAAATCCAAAGAAACTGACGGAAGATGCTTTGCTGTCCTCAGTGCAGCACTCTGTCCCTCTGAAAAGGGATAGTGATTCCAAGGGTGACTGAGGCTGCAGCTGCCACAACTTGCCCAATTTTCTTGACATGACAAATTATCTGGACTTTTGTAAAAAGGAAAAAGCCAGAATAAATCCTTTCATTTTTTACCTTTTATAATTATGTTTTAAATTTTAGAAATAATTCTTGCTGGGAATTCTATTAAATTTCATGGAACTCTCTTTTAAAAAGAAAGAATTATTCTTAGCTATAGCATACTTAAGTATTGCAGCTGCAAGATGCAAAACAAACAGATTAAAAGATGGGTGCAGACGCACACATATATATTCAAACTCATAGATTCACAGGTCTATCACAACTACACACTCATGGCAGATATCATCTACACAAACATGCATACAGTGTCTACAACAGGAATACTAATATTCACAATATTACATTCACACACACACACACCCCCACACACATTCACACCAAACACATCAAGCAGTACACGACACACCACCTACATAGGCGTGCCTCCTCCACTCAATGGCCACTGTATGTGCCAGACCAGATATGTGACATTAAATGTACATACCAGCCCCACACTCAGGTATTTATTCCAAAATATGCATCTTTATATATACGTGCACACATACACTAAAATTACGCTCCAAATTTAACAATCTGCATTCTTTTTTCTTTCATGAAATAATGCAGTTTTATTTTTAATGAAACATATTATTTTAAATGGAAGAGGACAGAGGAGATATTTTTAATTCAAAAAATCATCACGAAGACCCATGCCATCAAGATTCAACGTTTTTTCGTATAACCAAGCTAGTGGTGTGTCCCGGGAGATACGTGTCACTCTACAGCCAAGGATGAATCTGGAAAGAGTCTGATAGAGTAGCCTCCACAGAGGTTTCTGTAAAACAAGTCCTCTGAATGTGGAGCTGGTGTAAGAGTAACAGTGACAGGCTATTCATTCTGCACCTTCCCAGAGCTCTCTCCATGCCATTTCCTGGAATCTATAAGGTCTGGGTACATCTACAGGGCTCAAAAGCCTGAAGTGAAGCAAAGCCTGGTAAGATTCGAAAGCATTCAATTCTTGCCTCAACCGTGACATGATAAAAGCCACAACAATTTAAAATGAAGCCCCTGTCGTGAGTGTCATAATACTACTTTGTAAGAGAGGTCAAGGTGAGGTCAGGGGACACCATCAAGGGAAAAGCAAAACTTTAATATCTCTTGATTCATGTGAGTCCAAGCACATAATTAACATTTACCATGTTAAGTTGTTGGGGATAGGTTGCTGCCTTGGCACATGAATGTAATATTTTTGCCAAGGGAATTAGCTGATATGGAAATGACCACTTCTGAAAACTAGTATATAAACACCGTGCTAAGAGAAAAAGCATAAAGTACCCGTTTTCCTCAGCATACCACAGCCTTCTTTCCCCATTTGGTCTTTAATCCCTAGTGCTGGGCACTCAGCAGGCACATGATACGTGTATGTTGAGTAAATGATAGAAGAAAGGAATAAACTACATTGTTTTACATAAAACATTGGAAATTTATTGAGCCCCAAAACTGGCAACAAGATTTTTTGGATAAAATGGCACATACAGGGTTTGGGAATGAACCTGTAACAGGAAGACACAAATGGCAAGGTTGATAATGCTATAATAACTCATTGTGTAAAGGCTTTAGTTCTTTGGAATCAAAGCATCCTCTATAAGGAGAAGTAACATGGATGTCTTTCTAGCAGCCCCTTTTCTGATATCTGAGGATGGTCTGCTATCTTTTTTGATCCTATTCATACCAGTGTTTATACGTTTTCTCTGTGCCGGTACCACAGTCATTAACAACAGCAAAAATTCTAGGTCCTGCCTAATGTTTGAATTTCTAAGGAGAAATTTTTTTAAATTTCTCACATTATGGAAAATTCTCTGATACATTAATCCTCTAGCATGCTGTTGTCAATAAAATAATAAATGAATGAATGAATTTAAAGTAATTTAATAATTATTATTATTAAAAGCCATGCACTTTGCTTTACATGTTTCGTGCATTATCACATTTGATCCAGGAGACAGCTGCTATTATTCTTCCCATTTTTAAGACGCATAAACTGAGACCAAGATAAACAAAATTGCTTGTCCAAGGCTCACACAGCTGATAGATTATGAAGCTAGTTGGGGCAACACTGGGATTCATGACCCAATGCTCATACTATCTTACCTTTGGAGCTTAAGTTTTCTTTTGAAGGCAATAAAAAGAAATAAAAGTTTTGTTTTGTTTTTATTTTGTTTGAATTAGGGGAAAGATTACAGTTTTAGAAATATTAATCTGCAAATATTTTAGAAGCTACATTGAGAGAGAGCTACATAAACCCTAAAAGGGCAGCCTGGCAGCAAAGAAATACAGGGCAAGGGCACAGAGTCTGTACCTAAAAATACTTGATATCATTTTTCTCATGAAGCCAATTCAAGAAATACCAAATATCACTAACACATGGTAAAATTAATGTAGAGGCTGGGCATGGTGGCTCACACCTGTAATCCCAGCACTTTGGAAGTCCAAGGCAGGAGGATCACTTGAGGCCAAGAGTTAAGGCCAGCATAAGCAACATAGCAAGATGCTGTCTATACAAAAAAAAAAAAAAAAAAAAAAAAATTAATGTAACTCAC
>CAUYPK010020558.1:0-15422 GCA_963574355.1 Loris lydekkerianus | reverse complement strand
TAATTGAGGAATCAGTAGGTTAAATGCTTTTCAATATTTATTGCTAAAGAAAAACTGTAAACTAGCAACAACAACTTTAAAACTTTAAATAAAGTGCAGAAAACCGTAGCTTAACAGATAATCAAGCTAAATCACAATCACTGAATCAAATAACCTGTATGACCCGAATATAAGCCGAAAAAACTTGGCTTATACTCGAGTATATACGGTATATGTTTTTTTTGTTTTGTTTTGTTTTATTTTGTTTTTTAGACAGAGTCTCACTTTGTCAACCTGGATAGAGTGCCATGGCATCACAGCTCACAGCAACCTCAAACTCTTGGGCTCAAGTGATCCTCTTGTCTTGGCCTCCCAAGTAGCTGACACCAAGGTGCCCATCACAAAGTCCAGCTACTTTTAGAGATGGGGTCTTGCTCTTGCTCAGGCTGATCTTGAACTCCTGAGCTGCAGTGATCCACCTGCCTTGGCCTCCCAGAGTGCTAGGATTTCAGGTGTGAGCCACTGCACCTGGCCTTCCATGTATACATTTATGAGTATTTGTGTAACACCCATGCTTCTCCATGACCCTGTGCTTCTCAAGGTCACTGGGTTGACCTGTGCTAGTGTGTGAGGACTCTGACAGGGTAGGCTGGTCCTGCCCCACCTTCACCTCAATTTCCGATATATAGAATTGTATTCTGGGTTGCTAACCTCTACAGATGGCTCTGTGTGCATGTATGTTCATGTAACATGTATTCTCTTTGTGAAAAAAATCTGAAAATTATGAAAGTGTATAAGGTGAAAAGTAAATGATTCTTTTCTCTTGTGTTTATTTACTTCACTCTCCAGACATAATCATTGTTTTACGTTGCAGATTGTGTTATTTCAGGCATTTTTTAATGTAAGTATATCATATTTATTATATCTCAACAAAAAGTTGAATCATACTGCTTTGCGACTAGCTGTTTTTAGATTTTATAGTAATCAATGGGTTTTTTTCTTTGTTTCTATGTTTGAAAATATAGTCATGCGTTTTTCTTAAGTTTTAGGTTTTTATTTTGATATTTAGAAATGGTTTCAATCTCACAAATTAAGATTTATAAAAGTTGCAGAAATGGTACCAAAAATGTCTGTATAGTGGTTTTATTCTCAGTGGGGTTTTTTTGTTTGTTTGTTTGCTTTCTGAGAAACCTCAATATCATTTTCCTCTGGCTGTGCTAACCACATTGCCACCAATAAGGTATAAGAGTTCCCTTTCCTCAACCTCCTTCCACTTACCTTTCATTTTTCTGATAAAAGATTCAAGTATGAGGTGTCTTACTGCATAATTGAGTTTCCCTAATGATTAGAGATGGTGAGAATTTTTTTTTTTTCATGTTCTTGTTGGCTATTTATGTTTTCTTTTGAAAAATGCTTAGTCAGGTCCCTTTCCCATGTTTTAAAATTGGGTCATTTGCGGTTTTGGCTATTGAGTTGTTTGAATTTTTTTGTATTTTGCCTTTAACCATGGATCAGCTGTGTCATCTGCCAGCGCTTTGCTGCTTTCTGTGGCCGCCTCTTCACTTTCTTATCGTTTCTGCTGCCATGTGAACAGGTGTACCGGCCGTCCCACACAAGAGCCAAGACATGGAATCCAGCTGTGAACGCTGATGGACGTAAATGTGGATGGGTCCGGGGGACGTTATGTTAAGAGAAATACACCAGGCGCAGAAAGACAAACACTGCATGATCTTACTTACATGTGAGATCTAAAAATGTTGAACTCATAAAAATGCAGAGCAAGGGCAGTGCCTGTGGCTCAAAGGAGTAGGGCGTTGGCTCCATATGCCAGAGGTGGCGGGTTCAAACCCAGCCAGGCCAAAACTTCAAAAAAAGAAAGAAAGAAAGAAAAAAAAATGCAGAGCAAAACAATGGTTCCCAAGGCTCCGGTGGGGAAGGAAGGAACGGTAAGTTGCTGACCGAAGGGTGCAAAGTTTCCAGTAGACAGGAGGTGTTGCTTTTGAGATTCATTGCACCGAAGAGTGACTATTATCCATAATAATATGCCTCATATTTCAAAATAATTGACAGTACATTCAACATGACTCACCCCATAAAATGATAAACAAAAACAAATTGGTAAATATGTTACTTAGATTGATTCAATCATTACCCATTTTTGTGTGTCTATATATAAATCATACTGTGTTCCACGAATGTATTCAATTATTATTTGTCAATCCAAAAAATAATAAATGGGATAGATGGGGAAAGATATTCAAGATATGTTGCTAAATGAATAAGGCAAGTTTATAAAGTATGGTCCTGTGTTAAAAAGCAACGAACAGCAAAACTCATCAAACTACGCCCTTTAGGATCTGTGCATTTTTTTTCCCACACATAATTCATATCTTAATAAAGATAACGTGTGGAAGAAATAGAAAGAATGCATGTACTTTCCACACATAGCGTATTAGTTTCCTATGGCTATCGTAACGAAATACCACAGGCTGAGTGGCTTAACCCACGGAAATTTGTGTCTCACAGTTTTGGAGGCTGCAAACCCAAGATGAAGGTGCCCGCAGGTTTGGTTTCTCCTGAGCCCTGTCTCCGTGGCTTGTGGGTGGGCGCCTGTTCCCTGCGTCCTCATGGGGGCCTTTACGTGAGGACTTGTCCCCTGCTCTGCTCTACCTCCCTGCATCTAAATATCCTCTCCTCTTCCCGACATGGGTCAGATTGGATCTCAATTCAGTCACATGCTGAAGAATTGGGAGTTAGCGCTGAGGGTTAGAAATTCAACGTATGAATTTTGGGGAAGCCAATTTAGTTCATAACAGCCAGGGTCCAAGCTATTCATTAACATCCTGCTGCATTTTTATTATTACTCTATTTATATGTATTGCTTTTTTTTTTTTTTTCCTAGCCACTTGGAAGTAAGTTGCAGACATGGGTCCTTATTACCAAAAAAAAAAAAAAAAAAAAGATATTTTATTTCCTAAAAGCAAGGATGTACTTCTAGAAAACCGCACTACAGCCACCACAATCAGAAAATCGACATGAGGTTAATATTGCCTTCGAATTCAAAGACTTAAGCAAATGTTGCTGATTGGTCCCCAAAATACCCTTAAAGTTTGGATAATTTCATCCAAAATCTATTGTTGTGTTTAGCTGTCAAATATCTTTGTTAGCTTTCAATTTGAAAAATAATTTTCTGGTTCTCTGTGACCTTGGTGTTTTTGAGTAGCGTAGGCGGTTGTTTTGGAGAATGCCTCTCAGCTTCAGTTTGTGTAACGTGTCCTCAGGATTAGACTCTGATTGGGTAACTTTGGCAGGAGTTCCACAAACGTGTGCCCCTCCGAGGCACACAGCGGCCAGCTGTTTCCTTCCCGGTAGCATTACATTTTATCACACGTTTTAGTTGGTATCTGCCTGGTTTCTCCACTCTAAGGTTGATGAAGAAGACATTTTATTTATTAATTAGTATTAACTGGCATTTTGCCTGTTGGTAGACATTCCCCTCATTTCCTGTTTCTTATTTATTTATATCAGCGTGTGTGTTCCTATTTTTCTACTTTAAGTACTATATATAATCTGTTGCAATAATTATTTACACTGATGCTTGGATTACTCTGTGGTTGGCTTTCAAACGAATTCCCGTGTCCTTCTGCTACATCTGTTTTTCTATAGGGCAAGAGTTTCCCATTGTATGTGGGGGGATGGGGGGGACGGAGGAGAGGAGGAAGGAAACATGGCCCCAATATTTCATAATGTGTAATCTTTATAATTTATCTTTTTCTGACCCAGAGCCAGTCATGCTTCCCACACCTGCCAGTGTGGATTTTGGAGAATCTCTGGAACTCTGCCTGGGAGAGTAACCTCCCCACCTCCCCAGCCATCTGTTTTGATTTTCTACCCAGATTCCTCCTTCCCCACTGATTTCTTTCTCTCACCAAGAATCCTTTTGTTTCCGTCTTCCAGAAAGATTTCGACACCATTTTGTATTTAAAGTAAAAACAAGCTCCTTTGGAAACATGGTTACTGTCATAATTGGTAAACATTATTATATCATCCAGTTCATGCAGAGGGAACACGTTTTACAGTTTACAAGGAGAAATCTTTTATCTTTACACTCTGATAAGGGAAGGTTAGGAATTATTTTTCCCAAATAAAAAGAAAAAAAGGCTTTTTGAAGTTAAATGCATGTATTGATATTTTCGAGTTCATAAAATAAGCAAATGTTGTATCCAGGGGCTAAAATCTACAACTTTTGAGTTTCACTAGTGGGGCTTCCATTTCTTCCTCGGTGGATGGGTAAGTCCAGCCTGTGGTCCCCATTCTGAGATTCCCTGACGTGGTCCTCAGCCAGCTCTTTTCCATCGACGTCGCTCTTTTTATTTTCATTTTCATAAGGAAAGTGAGGAATATTAAATATCCTTGGTAAAATTTATAAATTCATACCCAAGTATCGTGTCCTTGTTTGGAGGGATGCAAATGTAATAATTTGAAGTGAAACTTCAAACTAAGACTCTTAAAGAATAAAATGACCTATGGTTAGTGATTTTTGTTTTTGGTCATTTTTTCTGTGGGAGGAAAGGTGATTTAAAAAATTCTGTCCACTGTCTGAGAATGGCCTTGGCACACACTAGTAAAGTGCTTCGAAAAAGTAAAGAGTGGGCTTATGTGGAGGAAGGCAGGTGAAATATGGAAAGTACTCTGCTGTGATAGCAATCCCTCTAAACGACACGCCAGGGAGGGGCTCATCTGGACTCTGTGTGCGGCTTGGATTATTAACAAGCCAAATGGCCCTTGCTTCAATCTTTGCGGTCACAACCAAAGGCAATGGAGCTTAGCTTGAGCCAGCTGAAATCAGTTGGGTGGTTCATAGTCACGTATTTTTATAACGCCAGCCAAATGCAATTGCGCATTGTTTTTAATATTAAAAACAATTTTATCTAATAGGAGAAAGCCTCCTTGCTGTGGACTCTTGGTATTAAACATTTTGCTCAAGTTTAAATGACAGTATTTGTTATCAATAATTATTTTCCTGGTGCATGTGGGAAGGGGGAGAGGAAAGGGGCTCTTATCTCATTAGCATGTCTTCCCTGTTAACTGTTTGTAATATTATCTCCCTTTGATCGTTCTTTTGATTATCGTGTGCAAAGCTGATATAATCTGTTATTATTTCCATTAATAACTGAGTATCTCTTGTGGCTGACAAGGTAATTTGTTATTACCAGGCTGCCTTTATGCAGGGCAAAGAGGTTCACACCGGCTCCCCCACCCCGCCTGTGTAACAACAAGCATTTTATCTGCTCTCAGCAGCCAGGGGACTTTGGCCTCTTCCATAGGCCTGTGTGAATGCCGTGGGCAAGGACAGTGAGCTGGAGAGGCAGGGTGTAGATTCTAATCTAGACACAGTTCCTTCCGCACAGGCATTAGCAAATTTGGCAATCTAACCCCAGTTTATTCTGCAGACCTTGTTTTATTTCCTTGAGGTTTAAAGTGGACAAGAGAGAGGGGCATTAAGGACAGGAGTGAGGTAGGCAGGGTGAAGCTAAAGTTTCTCTTGCAACAAGCAAAGTGTGTTTTCAACATCCCGTCCTCAGTGTACTGGGCTTCCCCATTTTGAGTTTTGGCAGATGATGGCGGCAGAAGATTTGCAACTCAGGAGGCTTTATTGTCAAGCTTCTTTATTTGTCTTGAATTTAATGTGTCTCCGCCATCTCCATGCCCGGCAGTTGTGAGATATTTGACAAACTTTGACACATAGGAGAGTAATTTCTCTGCACTTCCAAAATGACTCCACCTCTTAGAAAAATACAGGGGTTGACTCATTAACAGAGCAAAGACTATGCGTGGAGTTGAAGCTATGACAACTTCACGTCTCTTCAATAGACTGGGAGATTTCAAAACAAACTTTTTTTTAATGAATTGAGTTGACACTCTGACTCTGTCATATATAAGCAGCAGGTTCATTTTATTTCTGAATCTATTGATTTTCAGAGCAGATTATATTACTTAGAAACTTTGCTGGTCCCATGAATTTAACCAAATACCTGAGCATCAGCACAGAGGGGGCAAGGAGCTGTGGACAGCTGCTCAGACTCCCCAGGGCAGGTTTATCTGTGGATATACAGGCCGATGCATAAACAGGCCCTGGCGATCTTTGCATGCAGCCATATTTGGGTGTGTCAGAAAGAGTGAGGAGTAAGGAAAGTGAGCAACAAGGCAGACCTTGTGGGAGCCTGTGAGCCAAGACACGTCAAAGGATTTCTCTACATAAGCTAGAATAAAACAATAGATTTTAGGGCGGCACCTGTGGCTCAAAGGGCTGGGGCCCTGCCCCCATATGCCGGAAGGGGCGGGTTCGGACCCAGCCCTGTCCAAAAACTTTAAAAAAAATAGATTTTTCCCACATTGATTTCAGCCCCTAGACTTGCCCAGTTGGGGGAGTGGGTCTGCGGGGAAGACGCAGAGCTTTCTCTACTCCTGGTGTCTGTTCCTCAGTGAGGTATTCTGGCCTCTGTTAGCGTCTAACTCAGTGGTTCTCAAACTTCCTAAGGCCGTGACCCTTTAATACAATTCCTGTGGGTTGGGACAGAACCTCTACTCCAACTGGATACAGACATGATTGGCAGCCTGAAGCCTCCTCCAATTCCAGTGTAAGGAAGTCAGTAGTAAACCTCTTGATTACTAAGTAACAATATTAAATATTAACATGCTCCATTTCCAAGTGTGGAATTTATCTTCTGGGAAAGCTACACGGTTCTTGACGAGGCTCACTTTAGTGTAATAGAAATCGGTTAGTATTCTTTAATTTCATTTGTTCCTTCATAAGAAAGAAAAAAAAAAATTAATCATGTGGTGTTGGCAGAGGTTTTTCAATCCAGAAACTGAAATTTGACCAGCATTCTTCCAGAACAGTCTTAGGGAACTGGCACCATCATTCTAATTTTACAAACAAAGGAAATATGTTTATAGACGCTCGGTAACTTTGCCAGAGTTAGACCAAAGTACAGGTGGATACACTCTTTTGCAATAAAGCTAACATTCTTTATGCTGATACATATTTACCGATTAGTGGCCTATTAATTTATTTCTTAAAAGAAGGAGAAGAAAGTTCTATAAAATCTGCAGTGAATTAGGCTCAGGGTGATTTTTGTAGTAATGGGCTCCTTGACATAAGATATCATAACCACCGTAGGAGGTTGTCAAACAAGCTGAGCAAGACTGAGGCCATTAAATGCAATTATTTTGTTGAGCTTCTGTTATTATAAGAACGTTTTAGAGAACAGTGTTTAAAACCCGTCTCAGTATATAATTTGTGTGAATTGATTGATACGACTTTCTGTTGATCAACACAAAAACATTCATTTCTAACCCAGCGTCCTGCACTCTTTCATCTTACAGACACTCTTTGAGATGTTTAAATTTGAGCTTTCCATCCTCCTTTAACCTTGGCCTTCTTATAGATAACTCAGAAGAGCAGGCCGAGTGCCCTTGAAATGTACCACACACACCCCGGGCCAAATGTACTGGGCTAGGAGTCAGATGTTGGTTTGCAAATGTGATCGTAGATGACTCACACACACTCTTGAAGTCTCCGTTTTTTTCAGGAGCTTACGGGGATGCTGTGAGGATTAAATGGCATGTATATGTGAAAAAGCGTAACAACATTCTTCCTATAATTTGGTGCCAAGTAAATATTCATTGGATCTGAATCTATTTGCAAAGCAAATTCGGTTTTATGAATTCTTTTTCTCTAACTGGTGAAGAAAAGGTCTTGGCTTTCCTCTACTCAACAACCAGATTACATTGGTTTAAGAGTACAATTGCCTAGAGGTTTCAGAAAAGCACAAAAGCTGCATACGTTTTTGTGACAGCCGGTTCTGAGAGGACAGATGTGAAATCACAGAACACGGAAGAATAATGTATTCCAGCTAAGCCAGACCCATCTACCTTTCAGGAGCTGCTGTTATTAGCCAGGCTCGTCAAGAACTAATCACTAGCTTTCGAGTTTTGTGAGGCTGCTCTGAGGGTTTACTTTAACCTTACCATACACAAAAATGTTTGTATTGCTACCCACTGATAAGAAAACTATTAGCATTCATTAAGTACAGCCATAAATCTCTCCCTTTTGGAAGAGCAATAATGCAGCCTTCCAGCTGCCATAATGAATGCAGGGTTTTATCTCTCCTTGGGAAAGTGTCCTAACTTCAGACCTCTACTCTAGTTAGATAGCCTGGAGTGCATGACATTCTGGGGATGAGACAGACGGCAGAGGGTGTACGCTCCCGCCTACCTTGACATCCAGAAAGCCTCCACATTGCCATTAAAACAAGCGTTAATTTTAAGAAGGCAATAAAAAAGAAAAGTGACTTACTTGTGTAGCTGGAGAGTTAACATTTATTGAACACCTACTAAAACAACAGGTACTGTAGACGGGACTTTTTATTGGATTGAGCTCATCTTCCCCTCGTACGTACCCTCTAAGTTACTGCTCTCACAGAGGACAAGAGCAGAGTGACAAAGACGGGCATGGGGGCTGAGAGCCAAGGTAGCACAAGCATAGCAGCGGTCTCTGACTCTACAGCCCGTAGCATTGTATGCTACCAGATGCCGTCCCTAAGAGAAGTACCTTATTTCTTATTTTTAGAAATTATAGTTTGCTCAGCGAGAAGGAGGCTCTGACCTCCAAGGTAGAATGTGGAGGGCCAGAAGCTTGCTTTTATTTTAGAGAACATTTATAGCAAATAATGTGAACTGTTCTCTGTCTCACTTTGCTGAGATACCATTCCAGGGTTTCCTTCAGAGCACGGCATCCCAGGGTCACAATATTCTTAAACACACTTGCTTTGCAAGCTCTGCCTTTGACTTCGAAGTTCCCTGAGTGGAAAACGCCTTGTGCCCTGTGTCATCACGTGGAGCTACACCACTGAGCTTTGGAGCTCCAGAACCAGTGGCCCAGGGACAAGGAAGTTTCCTTTTTCTACGGTTCGATAAGGAAGATATCATCTGATGCTGTGCTAAAGAGCCAGCCAGACGGAAGAAGGCCTGGACGTTGAATGGTTTCTTGTGTTGGCTGTCTGTAAGTTTCTCACATAGGAATCTAAACTTCTAATATTTCATAACCTCTGAGTAGTTTAACCAAAAGAAAAGAAAAAACAATATCTGCATGTCTGAAACAATCTTTCCACAGGCAATGCCATAGTGCCACCATCACCCTCACTCATAGTAGAAGACAGAACATAGAGGTTGTTACCCCAGGATTGCTGAGCATGAGGAGAGGGAAGCTTTGCTCATCTCATCTGGAAAAATTGAAGTTCACCTTCCACATAGATCCAGCATCTAGAACAGCAGAGTACACAGAAAATGGGGACATTTGTCTTCTTTCAACAGGAAAAACAAAACCTTAACAATAAAGCTAGCATGGCTTGATGTTTAACAAAGCTGGATTGAAACTGGCCTGTGACCACCTTGCTAGAAGCCGGAGTCACCTCTGAGGGGAGAGGTGGTGGCTGACGGTGCCGTGTGCTCCCGGCTGAAGATTCCGTGTACTGAGACTCAGTTGTGTTTGGCTGGCAGTTCATCCCGGTTTGAGTCAACTCGTAAATGTTTCACTGAAATATCAGCTTTAAACAAGCTTCATGGGTGACTGCTAGAGTTGATGTGATGCTTTATTTAAGCTTTACACGTTTCGCTTGCTTGAGAACTTCCCTGGACACGGCATTCTGTAAAGGAGAGAGAAGGACTTGAGGAGACCTCCTTTGAAAGAACTCATAATTATTTCATTATCTTTACAAATTTTAAATCTCTGACTTAGCTGTGAGTCATATTTGTACTATTTCATTCCACCAAGGATCTAATAGAAATATCCATATTCGTGCACCTAAAAAAGAAAATATGTGTGTGTGTTGTATGAGAGAGAGAGAGGGGCTGGGCTAATAAACATTTCTTTTCAAATGAATTAAAAATAAAACCAGCGTGATGTTATCATGCTTAATAAAGTATGGAAATGGTATTTTAGTCTCAGTAGGAGTTAGCCATTTGCATGTGTTTTCAGTTGCCTTTAAGGAACTTCCAAAAAAAATAAGTAAGTAAAAGAAGATTATTAGTTTCCTCTCATAGGAGCGAGCTGGATGGATTCCAAAGCTTAGGGTGAGGGAACACTGAAAGGTTGGTGGTTGGAGAGGGACCAGGAACAGGCTTCCTCTCCATGTTCTTCAGATCTAACACTGGGTTAGGGAGGGCCTCTCTGCCCTGCAGCTTATATTTCTGCTGCTTTATGGATATGAAACATGTAACAGAGAAGTAAAGGTGTTTAGTCCTGGGTTCTAAGATACTGTGAGCATTCTCCACTGGGGGAGCAGCCAGGTTGTCAGAGAACCTGCACAAACTTTTTCGCCCTGCTGGTTTCCATTACATAAGTAGAGCTTTTGCTGAGGTTTTAAGGGCCAGGAAGACCATACAAGTGATAGTGTTTAGCAAAGTCGAGGATTTTCCAATCGACTGATCTACCTAAGGTCAGGACTAACGGGGATTAATAGCAGGAAGCCACACGAAATACTAAGAATTGCTCCTGTAGAATTTGGCTCCTGGTTGACACTTAAGAGGAAGCAGCCGTCATCTGAGACTTCTGTGCCGGGATTTCAAAATGCCTCCATTTTGGTGTTTGAACTTCTTGTTTCCTTAATCTATTTAGTTAAAACAAACAAACAAAAATTGAATGTAATTTCATTTGGGTATTAGCACACAGAACAGGGAAAGTCTGTGTGTAGCAAAACATTGATTTGCTTTGACTTCATTCTGAGTTCTGCCTTAATTTATCCCTGTGTTATCCCCAATTCGCCCAGCTAGATTTTTCTTATTTACAGAGTTAAATTAATCTATTGTATGGATGATATTGAAGTTGAGGGAAAAACTATACCCTTTGAGGACTTTCTCACATATGCAGCAAAATAAAAATGACAAATCAGATCCATGCCTCATTCTGGTGTCTCACTCATAGAAAAAGAAAAAGGTGGAATCAAAAATAAAGTTTTATTTTTTGTCAACCTCCCTCTACTCTGCCCCCCAAGTATTACTCAAAGTGTTTAAAAATCACTATTAACGATGACTGGCACACTATTAAATATGTGTGGTATTGTTGCTGTTCTTTTCTAACAAAATCACAAACATGATACTTTAATTCATGCTCACCCCAAGGTATTTATTTAGCTACCTGAATTTACCTGGAATGGAATCTTTCAAGCCACCATCCTGCTAATACACCTGCATACTTGCGGCTGTTGTTTTTCATTTCTTTCTTTTAGAAATTGCTTTTTAAAACAGCTTTATTGAAGTAGAATTATTGATACATGAAAAACCGCTCGGGACAGCGCCTGTGGCTCAAAGGGGTAGGGCACCAGCCCCATATGCTGGAGGTGGCGGGTTCAAACCCAGACCTGGCCAAAAACTGCAGAAAAAAAAAAAAAAAAAAACTCAAAATAAAGCTAGGGAAAATAAGGTGTTCAACTTAAAGGGGTAGTGAGACAGACGTACACATCTTTGCAACCGTCACTACTGTTGGATGAAGTGACCGTCACCCCCAAAAGTTTCCTCGAGCCTTTTACCCTTTCTCCTCCTTCCCTCTCAACTCCTCGTCTCTAGATAATAACCGATGCCCTTTGCCACCATAGAATACATTTTTCATCATTTCGTATCTGTGGAATCACGTGTTGTGTATGCTTGCTTTTGTTTTATTTCAGAATAGGAACATATTGTGAGCATACCATGGTCTGTTCACATTAAGTTGAAATTTTGAGTTGTGTCTAGACTTTATAGAGATCTTTATATATGGATACAAGTCTTTATCGTCTATGTAATATGCAAATATTTCCTCACAGTCTGTGTGTGTGTGTGTGTTTTCTCTTCATGTGTTTAAAAGAGTAGAGTTTTTATTTTTATAAAATTCAGTTTATGGGGGACCATGGGGTGTGACACGCCTCTATGACAAAGATCTTTGTTGTAGTCGATTCTTGGGGATGGGACACAGTTACAACAGGGACTGTCTCTTACAAATGCAATTAGTGTGACCTGGTTCTTTGTACCCTCAATGACTCCTCAACAATTAAAAAAAAAAAAAAAATTCAATTTATAATTTTTTAATGAATCTGCTTTTAATATTGTCTGTGACAATTCTTTGGCTATCCCAAAGTCATAAAGGTGTTCTGTTTTTTTCCTAGCAGTTTAGAAATTTTAGGTTGGTTGTAGTGGCTAACAACTAGTTTTTGTTTTTTGGGTTTTTTTTTTTTGGGGGGGGTTGTTATTTTTGTTTTTGTTTTTTCTTTTTAAACAGAGTCTTACTCTGTCATCATGGGTTCAAGTGCTGTTGTGGCATCATACCTCACAGCAACCTCAAACTCTTGGGCTCTAGCAGTCCTCCTGGATCCTCCTGCCTCTGCCTCTCCAAGTAGCTGGGACTACAGGCACCCACCACAATGCCTGGCTAATTTAATTTTTCTATTTTTAGTAGGGACATGTCTTACTCTTGCTTGAATTCCTGAGCTCAGGCTACCCACTAGCTTCAGCCTCCCAGAATGCTGGGATCACAGGTGTGAGCCACCACACCCAGCCTAGTTTTTCTTTGTTTTTGTTTTTTTGAGGTTTTTCTTTAGTAGACTTTTGTTAGAAAGTTGACAGAAAAATTGAGCAGGAAGTACAGACATTTTTTCCCCACATATTCCTGGCCACTTGAGCATAGAGTCTCTGCATTGTCAACACCCCACACTGGGGTTGTACATTTGTGAAAATCAATTAACCTACATTGAGCCATCGTTACTCCCCAACATGCATAGTTTACATTTGGGTTAACGTACATTCTGTGGTTTGGACTAATGAGTAAGGCACATACCCACCATATAGTTTCTTCCACTGCCCTCAACACCCCCCATGCTCTGCCCTTATCCCCCATCCTCTTGACCCTTAGTAGCCACTGAGCTTTTACCCCTAGTTTTCAGTTTTCCAGAACAAGGCTGAGCGTCTTTTCATATCCTTCTTTTTCGTTTATATATTTTCTTTGGTGAGATGTCTGTTCAAATATTTTATTTTCTGTTTTCTAATCAAGATCATTGTTATAATTGGTTCTTTGTATACTTAGAGTCTATCAATTATACATTTTGCAGACCTTTTCTCCCTGTCTGTGGCTTGAGGTCTCATTCTCTTTAGAGTGTCATTGACAGAGTAGAAGTTTCAGACGGTAATGAAATCCGTTTAATCAATTAATTTGTTCATAGTTTGAGCCTTAGGTGTCATGAGTAAAAAGTGATTGTAGCATCCAGGGACATCTAGATGTTCTCCTCTGGGAATTTCATAGTTTTTCCTTTTGTATTTAACTCTGTGATTCATTTTGGATGTAAAGTATGTCTCGAAATTAAATTTTTGGTATGTGGATATCCACTTATTCCAGCACCATTCGTCGAAGAGAGCATGTTTGTTTTCTTCATTAAATTGCCTTTAGTCCTTTATCAAAGATCAGGGGACTGTGCTTGTGAAGGGCTCCCCCACCCTGGAATCTTTACTTTGTCCTGTTGACCTATTTGTCTAGTCTTTCACCAAAAGTGCACTGTCTTGATTACTATGTCTTCATAGTAAGTCTTAAAGATGGGCAGTGTCAGCCTCTCACCTTCGTTCTTCTACAATACTGTATTGATTATTATAGGTCCTTTGCTTCCCCACATAAACCTTAGATTCAGTTCTTCAATATCCATCAAATAATTTGCTTTTGTTGGGATCACATGAACTGCACAGATCAAATGGAAAGAAATAACATTCTGATCATGATGAGTTTTCTATGCATGAACATGGACTATCTCTCCATTTATTTAGGCCTTTGATTTCTTCATGTAGAATGTTGTCATTCTCCTCAAACATTTTATACACATGCTGTTAAATTTATGTCTAAGTATTCATTTTATTGGTTGCACATTTAAAGGATAATGTTTTCAATTTCAAATTTCAATTTTTCATTGCTAATATATGGGAAAGCAATTGACTTTTGTATGTTAGCACTTTATTCTATAGCCTTGCTGTAATTGTTCATAGTTCAAAGAGGTGTGGTTGTTGTTGATTCTTTCTGAATTTCTGGTGATGGACATTGATGCGATCTACAAACAAATACAACTATACTTCTTTCTTCTGAATATATACGTATTTTATTTCCTTTTCTTATCTTATTGCATTAGCTGGAGTTTCCAGCACGATGTTGGAAAAGAAGTGACAAAAGGGAACAACTTTGCCTGTTCCTGATGTTAGCCGAAAGTTTATATTTTCTCACCATTAAGTATGATGTTACATTAGAGTTTTATAGATTTTATTTTAATCTAGGAAGTTCCCCTTCATTCCTGTTTTGCTGAGAATCTTCTTAGATTTACTTCATTTATTTTGTAGCTTTATTATTAAGTACATTAAGTCTTCCTATTTTATTCTTACCACTTGATGAACTGAACTTTTATCATTATAAAATGACCTTAATTTCCATGCTTTTTAATGTGCTCAGAAGGTACCTTGCCTCATATTAAGGTAGCTATGCTCCACTTGCCTTTGACTTTTAAAAAGTACTTCATTTTATTTGTTTTTTTACACAGTAGAACTTCCACAGTTGACCACCTCTTAAGTTGACCTCATTTTCACAGCCTGGACATCCATCTCACATGTGCACCAGTACAGTAAGCCTAGTTCCTTATGTCAACCACCCCCGTGTGTTGACCAGTTTGTTACAGTCCCTGGGGTGTTCAGCTTACAGAGGTTCCACTGTATTTAAAATGTGTTTTCTGTAGGCATCATATAGTTATATCTACTTTGTAAACCCAGTCATTGCCTTTTAATTGGAGTGTGTGTGCCATTTATACTTAATGTGATTGTTGATATGGTTTTGTGACTATCATTTTTATAAGTGTTTATATTTTCTCTCTGTACTCTGGCCTTTTACTTATTTTAATGCATTTTTTGGATTAATTGAATATTTTTATGACAGTTTTATTTCTTTCATTATTTATGTATAGTTCTTTTTTATTGTTTCAGTGATTGCTGATATACCATATATACTCGAGTATAACTCGGCTTATACTCAGGTCATACAGGTTATTTGATTTGGTGCACGTGCACCTAATCAAATGCACGTAGTCTCCAGTCGTCTTCTGCTGTCTGCGTGAGGGGGCGGTGCTTCAGCTCAGTCCACAAGTCCCGGCTGAGCTGAAGAGGTAGGCGGCTGAACTGAACTGCATTCCACTGAACTATTTAACCCACAATATTTAATGACACATTTAATTAAGTGAAAACCCCATTTAAGGCAGTAAAGTTTTTAAGTTGTTGTTGCTAGTTTACAGTTTTTCTTTAGCAATAAATATTGAAAAGCATTTAACCTACTGATTCCTCAATTATTGTAATTTTGGGGGGTATATATTTTTATTTTTGAAATTTACCAG
>CAUYPK010020556.1:0-41736 GCA_963574355.1 Loris lydekkerianus | reverse complement strand
GCATCTTACAAGGGTACATGTGAAACTTAGTAAATGTGGACTGTAAATGTCTTAACACAATAACTAAGAAAATGCCAGGAAGGCTATGTTAACCAGTGTGATGAAAATGTGTCAAATGGTCTATAAAACCAGTGTATGGTGTTCCATGATTGCATTAATGTACACAGCAATGATTTAATTAAAAAAAAAAAGGAAAGAAAAAGAAAAAAAAAAAAAAGAGAGAGAAACTTGCTCTGTTTGGCCAAGCCCCAAAAGTCAATGCTTCTTGTTCACATGCTCATTAGCTGTCAAGTGAATTTTCTGGCCAGAAGTTCCTACACTTGCCAGTTTCTCTTATTGTTGCATATTCTTCAGCAGGATGAAGTCAGAAGAGCAGGGAGAATAGTTCTTCATCAGCAACAGGTCCTTCAGAGTCTTGGGCATGCCACAAATGCCCTTGAACTTTTGGGTAAAGGCTGATTTTTTAAAAAGTACATTAAGACAAAACTTAAAAACAATAGATTGACTTATTATAATCTAAAGACTAGTGTAGCTCTAACCACATTTTTTTTTTTTGTTGTTTATTTTAAAATGTGTTTCCTTTATGGCCTTTCTTGTGGCTCACCCCAGAGCAGTTTGTGTACTTGTTGAGAACTTTATGTGTTTTTGACATGGTTTTTGCTGAAGTCGATTTTTCCGAGACCCTCTTTCCTCATATGCTCAGCTTTTCCTTCCTATCTGTAGTCGGCCAGTTTCGGTGGCAGAAGAGGCCACATCTGCTTCCTGTAGGCCCCCTGGCAGAAGCATGCAGTGGTGTCTTCTCCTGATCTGGGCCCAGGGACTGAGCCAGGCTGCCCTCACTTCAGGTAAGGCCTGAAATCTGGCAGCACAGGTAGGAGGAAAGAGCTTGGCATAAAGACCAGAGAGCCTGTGTGTGTGTAAGTTCTGAGCGCATGTCACATTTATTAGAGGGCAGGGAATATAATTTTCAGAGTCCTGTGTACCTTCGTGTGAGAATGGCAATCTCTAAGAAGGAGCCGGGTCCTGTTTTGGGTGGCAGATGAAGGGGTTGACCCTTGGGGTTGGGGGGCCTGGCTGGCCGGCACAAGAAAGGAAGCAGGGGAAGCAGGAGGCACTAGGAAGAGGGAATTATCACCTTGCTTTTAGAAACTCACTCCTGCTCCATCTTCTTTTCTTTCTTTTGTCCTTGAAAAACCTTCCAGAAAAATAATATAGGTAGCTCTCCATAGATCAAAAATATCTTCTTCGTGGACTATGGAGATTCTACCATTATGGACTGAATTTTCATCAAATTTATTTCTTCTATATAAAAAATTTTACACAAATATTTCTGAAGGAGAAGGGACATAAGTGCTTCAAATCATAGTATAAATTAGTTTTTATGTCACTTTATGAATCTTCTGAAGGTGGAAAAAATGCCCAGGGGTGCTGAGGAAAGGTAAACTTTGAAGAGGGTGGTTTTGTCTGGGAGAAGTAGTTTCTTGCTCCTTGACCCCCGGGATTTCTTGGCTTTTTTGAAGCGTTCCCAGACATCCCAAATGACCCAGAAGCCAAATGGCCAGGTTTTGTTTCAAAGGGTAATGTACCCAGCACAGAATTAGGCTGCTGGGAGGCACAAAAAGACCCAGAAGAGGTGATGTCAGCTGACAAGGGCTTATGTTCCAAGTGGGGAGACAAAATATGCCTATGAGAATAACAAGGAGCCGGTCCTGAAGTGACACAGCAGGAGTATCCTGAGAGAGTGAGGGGCTGAGTTGTGTAGTAAGGTGGGCACTTAATGAGGTGCTGATTACACCCTGCAGGCCTTGAGTGTGAAAGGAAGGGGGAGGGGTGAGAAGGCTGGGCTGGGGTCCCATAAGAGGGAGGGAGTGTAGCACTGACCAGTCTTTCTGGGGCAGGGACAGGAGTACAGGTGTGTGGACACAAGGTGGGGCTGGGAGCCTTGAATGACAGGCATGGGGTGTTTCGTGACATGGGGAGAATGTGTGGGAGCAACGGGATTTACTGGAGAAACTATCACTTCAAAACCAGTTCTGGCCTCCAAGTCTCTTAGAATTTTGATGGGAAGGTTGAAGGCCAGCTGCGGACCCGGCGCTCATGTGTACATTTCCCTCTTCCCTAGGAACTATGACAGGCACAGTAGTAACAACGGGGAATGTCTCTGTAGAGGAAGGTGGCTTTGTCGTCTTACAATGCCACCTCTCCTCCACCACAGCGGCAGTGACTCAGGTCAACTGGGAGCAGCAGGACCAATATCTGGCTGTTTGTCATGCTGAGTTTGGGTGGTACGTTTACCCAGCCTTCAAGGACCGAGTGGCCCCAGGCCCCAGCCTGGGCCTCACCTTCCAGCGGCTCACCGTCAATGACACTGGGGAGTACTTTTGCACCTATCACACCTACCCCGATGGGATCTACAAAGGAAGAATCTTTCTGGAGGTCCGCAGAAGCTCAGGTATTCCTCCTGGAGCAGGGTGGCTGAAGAAACACTTCCTCTAGCATAGAACATTCTGGCCAGAAACACCACATGGAGCAGGGCTTCTCGGTTCTAGGTGACACTCTGATCACCTGGGAGCTCATAAGTAATACTGATGCCGGGGTCCCCATGCAGACTGATTAAATCAGAATCTCTAGGGGCAGAGCTAGACTGGGATGTGTTCTAAAAGTATCCCAGGTAATTTCAATGGCAGCCAGGCCCGAGAACCACTGTTCTTGCAGAAGAAGCTCACTTAATCTTACTAGGAAGACCCATTGCTGAGGTCATGTGCAAAGAGTTCTCATTTATTGGCTTATCAATCATGCAAATTAGAATTCACCACTAAGTTTATAAAAACAAAGCACAACAAGTGCTAAGTGTAAATGTATAATACTTGACATTGTATCATACTTCAGAGATTCTAAAATGCACTCATAATTCATTATCCACCTGGCCATTGAAACCAATTCTCCAATAATCCTGGGAAAGTATTATTATCATATCTGAGAGGCAGTATAGCACAGGGGTTCAGAGCTCAGATTTGCAGATAGCTTGGGTCCAAGTCCTGGTTCTGCTGTTGGCCTCAGAGAGGGTTACCCAGCTTCCCTGAGCATCCATTTCCCACCTGCAAAAGGAGGATAGCTGGGGCGTGGGGGTTGGGGGTGGTGGTAGGGGAGGGGTAGGATTGAATTATTCACCACAACTAAATGTCCTCAAAACTGCCTGGACCGTGATCAGTGCTGCATAGATGTTAACTGTTAATAGGATTCCCTTCTGAAAGTTTGTTGGAGGCTGGCTTGTAGTTGCTCAGGGTGGTAGAGCTGATTCTAACCCAGGTGTTCTGTTTCCACTAAACTATCCTCAGAATGTATTACTGCCATCAACTGTGTTGGAAATTAAGTTTTATGAGTTTGCAAAATCTGCATAAAATTGAGAAGATACAAAGTTACCTTAAAGTTTCCTTTCAAATGGTACCTCTTGGTTGGTTCCCACATAGACTAAATGAAATAAGCAGTTAGGAACCCAGGCTCTGGAATCACACTGCCCAGGGTCTATGACTGTCCACAATAAGCTTAATTTAATAATAAGCTTAATTTAACATAACACATGCTAGTTAATGTGCTGTTATTGCTTCAGGTTAGAAGAGGCCTACAACAATAATAGGGCAGAGGCCTGGATCCCAGCAAGAGTAACCAAATGATTATCTTCATGGTTCTGGCTCCTCATCCCAGCATCACCTGCCCAGTGGCCCATCCTCAGCCTGCGGGACTGGGGATAAGGAGTGATTCAGGTGGAAGACACCTGTGGGCTAGAGGGTCCAGAAACTGGGGCTATGTTGGTGCATGTCCAGGTCAGGATTTTCAGGGACTGAAGCTCATGACAAGCACACTCCTCCCCAAGGCCGCAGTGGCACGGCTATTCCCCAGTAAGAAAGTGGGGGAAATGAAGATACAAATTCTTCCCTGTGTCTTATGGACCACGTGGGGAGAGAGAGCAGAAGATAGTCTATGGGGCCTCTGTTCAGCTTCTCCTCAAAGCCTGTGCATTCCCAGCCTTTTTGCCATTGCAGACTCCAGGGATCACCACTGGTCTCTTGTATCTCTCTTATTTCTCATGTGGTCAGTTGCTTACCTGGGTTACCAGCTGTCTATTAATCACTTGTATTAACTTCAACCCTGACTTCTTTAATGACCTTAGTGCATGTTCCTATCCCAGCACTAACTACTGTAGGATTCCTGTAAATTGACCACCCAAGGGTCTGTAATAAACTGATCAGCTTACAGAGGTGGTCAACCTAAGGAACTAGGACTGCTGTATTGATAAGTACATATGGTGCCTGCCTGGTCTATGAAAATGAGGTCAATTAAGGAGAGGGTCAATGTAGGGAGGTGGTCAACTATGGAGGTTCTACTGTATAATATAATAGTTAAGCTATTTCTAACCTTAATGCTAAAATTAAAATTAAACCTAAAGCTAGCTAGGCATAGATATAAGTCTGAACCCTCCCCACCCTCCATGTAGAGATGTCACCGTGCTTCTCTGGGGCTGCTTCTGTTTTAAAGACCTTGAAGTCTTTGTTCTGTGATTGTAACTGTGAATGGATGAATTGGTGCTTTTATTTCAATCCAAAAATTTATAGTGAAGTTGATATTTCTAATATCCCAAATCCCTCTCTGGTCCTAATTGTATTTCTAAATTATCCTTAAACCTAATCAACCTCATCATCATAATCTTCCCTACACCTCATGGCGTTCTTAACTCCATGTGTCTTTATTTAGCCCCAACCTATAAGAGACCCAGGCCTCAACCCGGATCTGTGCCCCACTCTGACCATGTCTCCTTTTCTGGGCCTCTGGACAGGCCCCTGCAGCCCCTTGCACTATGTTTTCCATGACTGTTTCGCCTCCCACCTGCCCTCTTTCCTCCTAAGCTGACTTCACAGCTGTGGCCCAGCAGGGGCTGTCCTGGCTATGGTGACCTCAGCGCAGGAAGAGCACCTTCTGTGGACTTTGGATTCTGTAGGCACTGCCCCTGTCTTAAGGGACTGGATTCCTTAAAACCACCTTTCCAGCATTCTTAGCTTTTAGTTAAAGGGAAATGGGGCTGGACTTCTGCTACACCCTTCTCCTTTCCAGAATTCCTTGGACACCTGAGTCATGCCTGAGCTCCTGGGCAGGAGGGAGGGATGGAGTGAAGCAGCCTGAAACTCTTCCACCCAGCGCAGCACACATCGGGCAGTCAAATCATTTTTGTCACACTCTCCTTGGGTTAACCATCACTCACTTCTTTAAACCCCCCTCCTGCCCCTTCCTGCTTACATTTACAGTGTATGACAATGAGATGGACTTGTTCAGACTTTCACTCATGCAGCAAATATTTATCAAGCACCTGCTATGCATTGGGTGCTGAGAAAACGCAAAGGATAAGGCTTCACAGCCTCGCTGGAAATAAGTGTTATGGGCTTAAGGTGAAAGGTTATTTGCTTTTTTCTTTTTGTAATTCTATATTAATTTTATTTTAATTTTTAATTAAACATTTTATTGGTATAATTATATGTATAAAATTCAGTAAAAGAAAATATTTACTTTCTGGTTTTCTTCCTGGATGGTGTTGTTTCATTTCATGATTACTGAAAATGATTTTGTGGTGCAGAGGAAAAGAGTGTTAAAAATGACCCATTCTTGTGTCAAATACACAAGGTATGCCATTGCTGGAGACCTCAGATATCCTGATGGGCCATGCAGTTGCTCTGCTGTCTGAAGAGCTGGGCTTACAGACTCTTGCAGTCCTGTGGTTGGAAAAAGGGGCTGGCCAATTTCCATGTGTGTGGTGTGAGCTGAGGCTTCCTTGGGGAAGGCAGCTTTGCGTCTGGCCTCTGCCACTTATGTCTGTTTTGTCATCTTTCTAGTGACTGAACACAGCCCCAGGATCCAGATTCTGTTGCTTGGAGCCTTGGCCATAGTGCTTGTGGTCACCTGCATAGCAGTCATCGGGGTGGTGGCCTTGGCTAGAAAGGTAATTGCTCTGGCTGCACATCTCAGTCACAGCGACCCCACCCCTTCCTCCCCGGTCCTTTCAGGTACTGACAGAGTAGAGTTTCTGTCAAGAGAGAGACCCAGATGTGATCTTCTCCACAGCTCATCTATACAGGATGAGAAATAAACACTCTAAAAATTTGGAGGTAGAGTCTGCATGGCAAGATCAGGAGGTGATAAATCCTCTGTTACTTTAGCTTACGAGGACATGTGGCTGAAAGAGTAATGTATGGGGAATTGAAAGATTTAGTTTCTAGTTTGGGCACTGGGTGTGTCACTTTAGGGACAATACTTAATCTTTTCCTGGCCTCCATTTCTTCCCTATATAAAATGGGAATCTGTCTTTGTCTGTTTTCTGCTGTTGTAACAGAATACCACAGAGTGGGACAGTTCTAAAGAAGTTTATTTGGCTCCTAATTCAGGAGGCTGGGAAGTCTAAGAGCATAATAGTGCATCTGGCCAAGGGTCATCCCATGGGGGAAGGCATCACGTGAGGAAGGAAAGTACATGTGAGACAGCAAGAGAAATGGGGCCAAAATGATTCCTTTTATTAGGAAGCCCCTCCAGAGATAGCCAATTCCCAAGATAACAGCATTAATCCCATCATAGGGGCAGAGCCTTCGTGGCCTAGTGGCCTAATCACCTCTCCATTAATGTCCCACCTCTTAATTCTGTAATTAAGATACACATGGGCTTTTGGGGGACACTTCAAACCATTGTACAATTTTAATTCTACCTGCTCTGTATCATAGAGTGATGATGAATAGGTAACAAGTTTCATGTGAAAGCTTTATAAATAATGGAGAAATACATTAATATCCTGTTGCGTTATAAACAGGTAGCTATTGATTGGAATGAGTGAAAGAATTTCCACTCTTTGTTTTGTTTGCTCTCTTGGGCCCTTTAAGTCAGCCCAGGTTGCCTTAACTCAAGTCATCATATGAACAATTTGGGGAACACAGCAACCTATGATTCCCAACTATTTTCTACTTTTCCCCTGGACCAGCGGTTCTTAACCTGTGGATCGCGACCCCTTTTTTCCATTTGTAACAACGCGGCAATTAGGAAGGTTGAGAAACACTGCCTTGGACCCTCCTCCTTAGGTCCTGACCCATGCTTTCCCTCCAACTCTGATTCCACCCAATGAACAGCTCCACTCTGCAGCACCAATACAGTCATGGCTTGCCTCCCGAGGGGGATATGTTCTGAGAAATGTGTCATTAGGCAGCACCCAGTGTGCACTCACACAAACCCAGATGGCGTAGCCTATCACACACCTAGGCTGTGAGGATATCCTGTTGCTTCGAGGCTACAAATCTTTATGGCATATAACTGTACTGCATATTGTAGGCAACTGTAACACAATGGGAAGTGTACCTGCATCTAAACATAGAAAAGGTACAGCAAAAATATGATATCAAAAATAAAAAAATGGTACACCTGTATAGAGTACTTACTATGCACGGAGACTGCAGGACTGGAGTTGCTCTGGATGAGTCACTGAGTGGACGGTGGGTGACTGTGAAGGCCAGCGACACTGTTACTCACTACTGCAGAATTTATAAGCACTGTACACGTAGGCTACACTGAATTTATAAAAACATAAGTTTCTTTCTTCAGTAATAAATTAATCTTGGCTTACAGAAACTTTCTTACTTTATAAAATTTTTAATGTTATTTAAATATTTTGACTCTTCAAACATGTTATCCAGCTGTATAAAAATATTTTCTTTTTTTCTTATTGTATATGCTCCTATTTAAAAAGTTTTTAATAGTTGTTTTTTTTTTGTTGTTTGTTTGTTTTTTACTTTTTAAACTTTTGGGGCTAAAGAGGAAGACACAGACACATACATTAGCCCAGGTCTACCTGGGGTCAGGATCATCAATATCACTGAATTCACCTCCACATCTTGTCCCAGAAGGTCCTTAGGGGTATAACATGCGTGGAGCTATCACCTCCTATGAGTACAATGCCTCCCTCTGGAATACCTCCTAAAGGACCTGCAGGAGGCTGTTTCACAGTTAGCTTTTTTTTTTTTTTTAAATTATAGGTAGAAAAAATATACTCTAAAAGAACAATGAAAGTATAATATAATATATACATAAACCAGTAACATAGTCATTTATTAACACTATTAAGTATGTACTGTACATAGTTGTATACATTTATAAGGCGGGCAGTATAGATTTGCTTACACCAGCATCCCCACAGCACACGGGATAATGTGTTGTGCTGTGCCAGGACGGCCAGGGTGTCAATAGCCTATAGGAATATTTCAGCTCTTTCATAATCCTATGGGACCACCATCCTGTACGTGGTCAGTTGCTGATTGAAACAATGTGGCGCTGCACTTTGCTGTGTTACTCTCTCTGCACTATGTCCATGGAGCTGTTATTACTGATAAATGTGGATTCACAGCTACCATATTATTGTTCTCACAATTTCCCCCCATTCTCTCTTGCTGTCTTTTGAATTAAGGTTGTTTTCATTGTTAAAAATATCTGTGTGTTAGTTACACATTCTTTTGGTATTCTTTTAGTGGTAACATTAAACAGACCCCCGATTTATTAAAGTTTAATATAAATTAGTACTTCTCTCATTTTTTAGATTATCCAAGAACCTTAGAGCACATTAACTCTGTCTTTGCCCCTGACTTACTGTTAACATCCTCATCATACATTTTAGTTCTCTCCATGTTTTGAACTGTTCTGTGAGTCATTATTCATTCAGATTCACCCTTTCTGCTGCTCCTCACTCTTCCTGTGTGTATTATCTCATAACCGAGATCATTTTCCTTTCACGTGAAGAAGGACCTGTACTATTTCCATTAGTGCAGCTCTGCTGGTGATGACTTACTTTAGTTTTTTGTTTGTTTAAAAATGTCTTTATTTTTCCTGAATTAAAAATGGTGTGTTTGTTTGGCTAGGTATCTAATTCTATATTGGCAGTCATTCTCTTCAGTACATGCAAAATATTCCATTGTCTGGCTTCTTACATTTTTTGTTGAGAAATCAGACTTTATGTTTGCTCCTTTGAAGATATTTTTCTTTCTTCTGGTCCTTTTAAAATTTTCTTGTCATTGGTTTTCAGTAATTCTACAATGATGTCATTAGGTATTGTTATCTTTTTGACGTGCTTTTTGAATCTGTGGCTTGATGATTTTTGTGACTTTTGGGTCATTCCTGGCCATGATCTCTTCATATGTTACTTCTCCATTCTTGCTTCTTTTTCTTCTGAAGCTCTAATTACAGATATTTTAGACATTTTCACTTTTCTTCACATGTGTCTTACCCTCTTTTTTGCATTTGCTACCCATTGGTCTTACCGTATTTTAGAGTGGGTGTTTTCTTTAGACATACCTTCCAGGTTACAGACTGTCTTCTTTCATCTATCTAATCTTTGTTTAAATAGTTTACAGTCTGCCAAAATTCTCTGTCTTATCTTTTAATATCTGGACAATATTAATTATTTTGAAGTCTGTGCCTGATCATCCTATTAGTTAGATCCTCTATGTTTTTTTTTTTCCATTATCTATTTTTACTTGTTTTGGGGTTATCTTCTTGACTGTACTTTTCATTGAATGATGTACATTCTACATTAAAAGCTATAAAAATGATTTGAGATTCTATATAATATCAACCTCCTCCAAAGAGGATTCTCTTTCACTTCTGGCAGGTGGCTAGTCTGAAAGCACTAGTAAATTTTGGGTCATCTTAATGAAATCAGTGATGAGAGGATTTAAAGCTGTACTTCAATTTCTTTTACTCCCAACCCCCATGGTGTGGTCTTTTGGGATTCCAATTAGCAGCCTGTGGTGTTCTCCCCTCCTTAGGAGTTTCTGAACTCCAAATTTTGTCCTAGCCAGACACTTATCTGCCTCTCAGCCATGAATTTCAGGCGATTGCTTCTAGGAGAGGATGACCCCCAGATGCTTGCCTTTCTGGGTTTTTTTCTTCTTGTGGATCTTGCTCCAGGTCCACACATTCCTCACCAATTTGTCAGATTTCTATTTTCTTCAAACAAATGTGGGTAATATTTTGTTCAGTGTTTGTAACTGTTTTCAATGGAAGTGTTAGTTGAAAGCAAGATAGTCAACTGTGGTTCCACCAGGAATAGACCCTTTGATGTTGTATTTCATATCTGCATCCAAAGCACAACAGATTTACATGGTCCACTTACTCTGGACGTTGGGCTCTTGGGTCAAAGTCCCTGCTCGAGTTCTAGCCTCTTGATATCTAATGTCTGACCAGCCACTTGGCCTCCATCTAAATGGGTCACTGCCAATTCCAGAGGGGGTATGTAGACAGCTTTGTGTTCTTAGGCCTTGGTTCCATCTTGTTTGTTTATTGTGAATTCTTACATTCTTTTTCTTTTTCTTTCTCTCAGACAAGGACTGTACTTTGATTTTCTTTTATTTTTAATTTAACTTCTGTTTGACTTTACTCTCATTTCTCCTCTGAAGACCATAGAGAACTGACTGACTTCTGCAGACTTCAGAGTTGGGATGAATTGCACAGTCCAAGATTTCTTAATAAGAAAGTGTCTTTGGAATGTTCTTTTGCTTGAATTGCATAGTATTTTGAATTTTAAACAGTCTTAATTCTGTATCTCTGCCTCGACCCTATTGTTATTTATTCTGCTTCTGGAGTTACACTTTTTCTCTATACTTATAAATAGTATCAGTTACTTCCCTCAATAACAAGGCAACCTAATTGTCTCCAACCTAATCTACAAATGGAGAGTGATCACGAACCCTCACCCTGATCTTACTTGACTGAGAAGAGATTGGAGTGAGAATGATGAAAGATATTTGGGTAAAGAGCCAAAGTCACAGTCCCCTCTGTGAGCTACAAATTGCCCAGGTCTTCCTGAGTCAATAGTTCTTGTCCTCAGAGGTTTTGTTCCTAATTATGTCCGTTGTGATATCATTGCCTTCCTTAATAGCAAAACCTTGTTGGACCTTGCTAATTTGGTTCAGAAGGAATTAATGAGATTCTCCAAAGGGTAGGTAGGAAAAGCTCTCACAATTGATGATTCCCTGTGAAAATTACGTAAATCTTTATGCCGGTAGATGTTGCTTGTAAAAATCTCTACTGTCTTATAGTTTAAACACTCACTTTCTGTTTATAAGACATTGAGATTGCTGACCTACCTGGTTCATAGGGATGCAGCCTCTTATTCTCCATTATCCAACAGACCTGCCTGGACAGGATGCTGGGGACCAAGCAGTGTCTGAGATGTGGCAGGGGCTAGCAAGGAAGCCAGTGATAAGTAGTATTTTCATTTATGTCTTGGCTATCACAATAGACATAATTAGGAAATAAAACCTCTAGGGGAAGATGAGGACAGTGATTGACTAGAGGGCAGAGATGAAGAAAATGATGATTGATCTCTGAGCTGGGCAGGGGGTGCTGCGGTGGCTGGTGAACAGGTGCCTCTACTGTCCCCAGTGTTCTGCTGATTTGGATCAGGAGCACTTTAGAATCAGCAGAACAAGTCCTGAAGTCTATTGCTCCCCTTCTGCAGGGTTTATTCACTGGCCCTCTCTGCCATTTCCACTGCTTCCCATCTGGTGCAGGTCTGCTCTGCTTCTTTCTTGTACTTTGGCTGTAATATCCACTCCTGTCTCTCTCCTAAATCACAGTATTTTATATTTGCCTTATTCAAGGTAGCAGCAGAAACACAAGGCACTCTCAAACTGGGCTGTTTGAGGACAGTTTAATGAGGGGATGTACACAGGTGTAGGCAGTATGTAAGAAAAACCATCAAGAGGAGCATAGCAGTGGGGTGAAACCTCCCCACATTCCTTAGGGAGCAGGGAGAGGATGGTTACTGGAACATGGAAGAAGAGAGGTATGTGGAGGGGGCTCTTCAGAAGAGCTGAAATCTTTTTTTTTTTTTTTTAATTTACTTAATTTAATTTTTTTATTATTAAATCATAGCTGTGTAAATTAATGCGATCATGGGGCACCATACACTGGTTTTATAGACCGTTTGACACATTTCATCACATTGGTTGACATAGCCTTCCTGGCATTTTCTTAGTTATTGTGTTAAGACATTTACATTCTACATTTACTAAGTTTCACATGTACCCTTCTAAGATGCAGGTGGAATCCCACCAATCACCCTCCCTCCGCCCATCCTCACCCTCCCTTTCCTCCGCCTCCCCCTTCCCCTTATTCTTAGGTTATAACTGGGTTATAGATTTCATATGAAAGCCATAAATTAGTTTCATAGTAGGGCTCAGTACATTGGATACTTTTTCTCCCACTCTTGAGATACTTTACTAAGAAGAATATGTTCCAGCTCCATCCATGTAAACATTAAAGAGGTAAAGTCCACATCTTTCTTTAAGGCTGCATAATATTCCATGGTGTACATATACCACAATTTATTAATCCATTCATGGATGGATGGGCACTTGGGCTTTTTCCATGACTTAGCAATTATTAATTGGGCTGCAATAAACATTCTGGTACAAATATCTTTGTTATATTGTGATTTTTGGTCTTCTGTGTATATACGTAGTCTCTACAGGATTGAATGACAGATCTATTTTTAGATCTCTAAGTGTTCTCCAAACATCTTTCCAAGAGGAACGTATTAATTTGCTTTCCCACCAGCAATGTAAAAGTGTTCCCTTTTTTCCACATCCATGCCAACATCTCTGGTCTTGGGATTTTGTGATATGGGCTAATCTTACTGGAGTAGATGATATCTCAAAGTAGTTTTGATTTACATTTCTCTGATGATTAAGGATGATGAACATTTTTTCATATGTCTGTTGGCCGTGCACCTGTCTTCTTCAGAGAATTTTCTCTTCAACTCCCTTCCCAGCCTGCAATGGGATCACTTGTTCTTTTCTTGCTTACATGTTTGAGTTCTCTGTGGATTCTGGTTATTAAACCTTTGTCGGAGACATAACCTGCATTCTGAGGGCTGTCTGCTTGCTTTACTTACTGTGTTCTTGGTTGTGCAGAAGCTTTTCAGTTTGATCAGGTCCCAGTAGTGTATTTTTGAAGCTGCTTCAATTGCACAGGGGTCCTCCTCATAAAATACTCACCCAGACCGATTTCTTCAAGGGTTTTCCCTGCACTCTCTTCTAGTGTTTTAATAGTTTCATGTCTTAAGTTTAAATCTTTAATCCAGTGAGAGTCTATCTTAGTTAATGGTGAAAGGTGTGGGTCCAGTTTCAGTCTTCTACAGGTTGCCAGTTTGTTAAGTAGGAAATCTTTTCCCCACTGAATGTTTTTAATAGGCTTGTCAAAGATCAAATAATGGTGAGTAGCTGGATTCATCTCTTGGTTCTCTATTCTGTTCCATACATCTACGTCTCTGTTTTTGTGCCAGTACCATGCTGTTTTGATCACTATCAATTTGTAGTATAGTCTGAGGTCTGGTAGCATGATTCCTCCTGCTTTGTTTTTATTTCTGAGTAATATCTTGGCTATTCGAGCTTTTTTCTGATTCCATATAAAATGAAGTATTATTTTTTCAAGATCTTTAAAGTATGACAGTGGAGCTTTAATAGAGATTGCATTAAAATTGTATATTGTTTTGGATAGTATGGATATTTTAACAATGTTGATTCCTCCCAGCCATGAGCGTGGTATGTTTTTCCATTTGTTAACATTTTCAGCTATTTCTTTTCTTAGAGTTTCATAGTTCTCTTTATAGAGATCCTTCACATCCTTTGTTAGATAAAATCCCAAATATTTCATCTTCTTTGGCACTACTGTGAACAGAATAGAGTCCTTAAGTATTTTTTTCAGCTTGACTATTGTTGGTATATATAAAGGCTACTGATTTATGAATGTTGATTTTATAACCTGAGACGCTGCTGTATTCCTTGATCACTTCTAAGAGTTTTGTAGTAGAATCCCTGGTGTTTTCCAGATATACAATTATATTATCTGCGAAGAGCGAAAGTTTGATCTCTTCTGACCCTATATGGATACACTTGATCGCCTTTTCTTCCCTAATTGCGATGGCTAAAACTTCCATTACAAAGTTAAAGAGCAATGGAGACAATGGCAGCCTTGTCTGGTTCCTGATCTGAGTGGAAATGATTTCAATTTAACTCTATTCAATATGATATTGGCTGTGGGTTTGCTATACATGGCCTCTATCAGTTTAAGAAATGTCCCTTCTATACCAATTTTCTTAAGTGTTCTGATCATGAAGGGATGCTGGATATTATCAAAAGCTTTTTCTGCATCAATTGAGAGAATCATGTGGTCTTTGTTTTTTAATTTGTTTATGTGCAGAATTATACTTATAGATTTATGTATATTGAACCAGCCTTGATACCCTGGGATAAAACCGAGTTGGTCATGATGTATAATTTGTTTGATGTGTGGCTGGATTCTGTTTGTTAGGATCTTGTTGAATATTTTTGCATCTATATTCATTAGTGAAATTGGTCTATAATTTTGTTTTCTTGTGTCTTTTCCTGGTTTGAGGATCAGGGTGATGTTTGCTTCATAGAATGTGTTGGGTAGTCTTCCTTCTTTTTGTATACTTTGGAACAGGTTGAGTAATTCTAGTTCTTCTTTAAAGGTTTGGTAGAATTCTGACATGAAGCCATCTGCTCCCAGGCTTTCCTTTTTAGGGAGATTTTGTATGGTTGATGCTATTTCAGAACTTGATATAGGCCTGTTCAACATTTCCATTTGATTCTAGCTAAGTCTTGGAAGGTGACGTGCTTCCATGTATTTCTCAATTTCCTTCAGATTTTCATATTTCTGAGAATAAAGTTTCTTGTAATATTCATTAAGGCTTTTTTGAATTTCTGAGGAGTCTGTTGTTATTTTGTCTTTGTTTGTGATTTATGAAATTAGAGATTTTACTTTGTTATTCCTGGTTAGGTTAGCCAAAGGTTTATCTATTTTATTGACCTTTTCAAGAAACCAACTTTTTGATTTATTGATCTGTTGTATAATTCTTTTGTTTTCAATTTCATTTAATTCTGCTCTAATTTTGGTTATTTCTTTTCTTGTACTGGGTTTGGGGTTGGAATATTCTTCCATTTCCATTTGCTTAAGATGTCCCATTAAGTTGTTAACTCCCTCTCTTTCCATTCTCTTGAGGAAGGCTTGCAGTGCTATAAATTTCCCTTTTAGGACTGTCTTTGTGGTGTCACAGAGGTTCTGATAATTTGTGTCTTCATTGTTGTTTTGTTCCAGAAAATTGGCAATTTCCTTCTTAATGTCATCTACAACCCAGCTATCATTCAGCATAAGGTTATTTAATTTCCGTGTTTTTGTATAAGTATGCAGATTCCTGTTGTTACTGAGTTCAACTTTCATTCCATGGTGGTCCAAGAAAATGCAAGGAATAATTTCTATTCCTTTAAATTTTCTGAGGTTAGACTTGTGACCTAAAATGTGATCAATTTTGGAGTATGTTCTGTGGGCTAATGAGAAGTGTGTGTATTCAGTTTTGTTGGGATGAAATGTTCTGTAGATGTCTGCTAAGTCTAAATGTTGGGTGATTAGGTTTAAATCTAAAATTTCTTTGCTCAGCTACTTCTTGGAGGATCTATGCAACACTGCCAAAGGAGTGTTAAAATCTCTGACTATTATTGAGCTGGAGGAAATCAAGTTGCTCATGTCTGTTAGACTTTTCCTTATAAACTGAGGCGCATTCTGGTTGGGTACATAAATATTAATAATTGAAATCTCTTCATATTTAGTATTGCCCTTAACAAATATGAAGTGACCATTTTTTTCCTTCCGTACTTTTGTTGGTTTAAAACCTATTGTGTCTGCAAATAGAATTTCAATGCCTGTTTTTTTCTGGCTACCATTTGCCTGAAATATTGATGACTGTCCTTTCACCCTGAGTCTATGTTTGTCTTTTAAGGTAAGATGTGACTCTTGTATGCAGCAAATATCTGGTCTGAGTTTTTGTATCCAGTCAGCCAACATGTGCCTCTTTAGAGGACAGTTTAAGCCATTCACATTAATGGAGAATATTGATAAGTCCGATAAAGTTTTGGGTACTGAGTGTTTCGAAAGTCCAGTAGACATTTTTAATCCTTTCACCACTGTGGAAGTTGGAGTTTGATCAAAAGTTTCTGAGTGAGTTTACTTTTGTGGTAGAGGATTGGGCTGGTGATTATGGAGGATAGGTCTGAGAATATCCTGAAGAGTTGGTTTGGTTATGGAAAATTTCTTTAACATGTGAATGTTATTAAAGTATTTAATTTCTCCATCATAAATGAAACTCAGTTTAACTGGATACAGCATCCAGGATCCAGTGTTGAAAGTTATTTTGTTTTAGGAGATTAAAAGTTGATGACCACCCTCTTCTGGCTTGAAAGGTTTCAGCAGAGAGATCTGCAGTCATTCTATTAAATAATATTCTTCTCTTTGTAGGTTATGGTTTTCTTATGTCTGGCTGCTTTCACAATTTCACAATTTTCTCCTTCATATTAACTTTAGTAAAGTTAATTATGATGTGCTTGGGGGATGTCTTATTCTGGTTGAGTCATGCAAGGTTTCTGAAATTGTCTGCTGTCCGACTTTCAGAGTCTTTTTGCATGTTTGGAAAATTATCTTTCATAATTTCATGGAGAAGAGCCTCTGTGCCTTGTGAAGCCACTTCATCACTTTCAGGGATTCCAATGTGGTGGATATTAGCCTTCTTCGAATTACCCCAGAGCTGTCTGAGAGAATAATCCATTTTTGCTCTCCATTTCTCTTCAGCTTTGAGAGTTTTGGAGCATTCAAAAGCTTTGTCTTCAATTTTATAAATCCTTTCTTCTGCTTGGTCCACTGTGTTACTTAGGGATTCTACTGTATTTTTCAGATCTTTGAGGGCTGCAAATTCTTGCTTCAGACAACTTTTGAATTGCTCTTTGAATTTCTAATTCCAACTTTTGAATTGCTACTCAAATTTCTAATTTCAACTTTTCCTCCATTCTATTAATCTAGTTTGCAATCCAAATTCTGAATTTGATTACTGAAATCTCAGCCATCTGTTTATGAATGGGATCTTCAGTTACATCTGCCATATCTTTCCATGGGGGGGGGTGTTGACCTACTCTGGTTATTCATGTTACCAGAGTTTTCCCACTGATTCTGCCCGATGATTATTTTACACTGTTTGACTAAATGAGTGGATAAAGAAAAGTTGGAATTGAGGCTCCAGGAGTAGTGATTAACCAGCCCTTTGCCCAAAAGCTGGGACTGGAGTCTGTACCTTTTCCCCGGGAGCTTTGCTGAGGACCCGTACAGTGCTACGGCCTGAGAAGCTGGTGACCTGCGTGGTGTGGTGGGGCTAAGTGGCTCTGTCTTGTTTTCAGCTGGTCTCTGTCCAACCCTCGTGAAACAGTTACTCTGAGTTGAAGTCTCAACTGGGGAAAAATACCAGCAATTAAGTCACCTTTCCCACCACAGGCAACAATTGCAAAAGGAAAATCAAACCTTCCTATAACCACACACTCAGGGCACCACTTGGTTAGTCCTTGGGGGATTGGCTCAGTTCAAAAGGTCCAAATCAATTGTCTCAGTCAGCACCTGTCTCAGGTTGGAGAGTTTAAAAGGCCTCTGGAAACTAGATCACAGGGGTCTACTGACAACTCAAATATGACTTGCTCCAGTGCTCTGTGAAGTCAGGAGGACCCATCCCACAAATAGATTAGTCTGGGAAGATTGATGCCTCTTTCCCCACCTTTCACCTCCGTCACACGCAGTCACTGATAACCCTGCAGAGCTGTGACCCAGTTGCCTCCAGTGAGCAGATACTTCAACGGTTTTTACCTGCCTGAATCACATGGTAATCTATGTCTCTTCAGCTAGGCTGCTGCTCTCTGCCACTATCCGGTAGGGAGAGGTGAGGCCTGACAAGCTTGGGCACTTGATGGAGGCTGGGCTGTTCACTCAGTTCCAGCCCTGCATCTGATTGATGTTACTGACAGAACAGAACAACTTTGCAGCATTTGTTTGTCCTAGCTAGATTCCCAGGGCCTGCGTTTCAGTCCCAGATCTGTTCCACCTGTGGTTGCTATCTGACAAGATGCCCAACCTCCTCTGGTTGCCCAGAGAGACAGGGAGTGTGATTCCGGAATATCCAGGGGTGAGCCCTCTTGTTGCCAAAACAAATGCTGCTCTGTGCCTCAGGGCACCACCATTCCTGTGTGGTTTCCTCTCAGCCAACCATCCTCTCCTCATTCCTGTGCCACAGAATCAGCACTGACCAGCAGCAGTTTAGGCCCTGTCCACACCTCTTGAGAAAACATCCATGAATCTGGACTCCTGGAGGACAGGCCTCCAGACCTCAGAGTGAGAGTGGAGGGGAGTGCTGGGAGCTCAGAATATATACAGTTTTATGCCTTGCAGGAGAGCTTCATGGCACCCTAGTAGGGAAAGTAGGTCCAGTTTTTAGAGGGTCTCTCTCATGGAGCATAATGGGAGGACTTTTGAACTCTGCTCATTTGTTTATGGGGTACTTTGAGCAATTCTCATGGGGGAGGGGACTTCTGTCTGCTTGGTGATGGATTTTGTACCTTTTGTTTGTATCCTTTGGGGTTGCAGCTCGTCTCAGCAGGGTTGATGTGTGTTCTTCAACCTTCTCTCTTGGCACAGCTCTAATCTGCCAGGTTATTGCTAAATTTCTGTCCTTTAACTCTCATTCTGGACAGGAGCCTCTGTGGAAAGCTGGCTTCAGTCAGCCATCTTGCCTCCCCCCTCTACAATGTAATTTCTGAACAACTTTTGTTGTATACTTGAGGTTTGTGGCCAGGTTGTATGAATTTGGCCTTTGGAGTCTGAGTGGCTAAGGTCAGTCTTACATGTGCTGTGTGCTCATGTGACTGTCCCCAAGGTACAGCATGGACACTAAGGCTCAAGTGGGAGTCTTTGGTTGTCAATACTTCGCATGTGTTGCTGTACATTATTGCTGGGAGAATTAAGTCCTCTCTGTGTGACTCCACAGGAAATGTCAACTGGAAGCCTGCACCTGGTTTAGACTGGACTCTGCCCTGTGGGCCTCTTTCTTCCCCTGAGTTCAGTCTGTGTCCTTCAGTGTAATATGTTGCAACAGTGACTATGACAGCTCATGTGGCTCCTGTGACCCTAAGAACCATTGACCCTAAGGGTGCTCTTGGGATCTTTGTTACATCAACATTCAAAAATTAAGATATTTTGCACAGTAATCTGGAATTCTGGCTTTTTTGAGAAATCAGAATATTTAGATAATCACTCCAAGTTCTTCTGGTAACGGCAACAGAGTGATATCCTTTAAGGAAATTTTCTTTCTCTCATTGAATATATGTTTTGGGAGCTGTTCACCAATGTGGCTCATGTTTGAATTATGTATGTCAAATAATTCTAGATTATATCATTTCAGTCCATATTTGATTTTCTTCACTTTTGTTATTTTTGCCTTTTGAAAGAATAATATACATCTAAATTATTAAAAGACTTGCTTTTATTTCAGTGTAATATGAGGGTACAAATGTTTAGGTTACATTGTTTTCATTTCTGAGGTAAAGTTCAAGTTGTAGATAAGCCCTTTCCCCAGGGGGCGTGCTGAACACCTTCACATTGTACACATTAGGTAAATTCTTAGAAAATAAATTTAATATAACTTATGTTAAAACAGTACTTCTTATTTATTAGAATTGTTAGAGTGAGTAATTCAATAGAATATGTGAATAATAGAAGCCATATTCTTAGAGAATTCCTCTTTCTATAGCGATATATAAAGATGCAAGGCAAGAAAAATGAAATAATGATTGACCCTATGCAGAATTCATATTTAAAAAAATTAAAATATGGAAGCATTAAAACTTCTTTGTTCCACTTTATAATCTTATTACCTTGCTTGTTCCTTCATATGTAATTTTCATTATAAGTTGGTCTGTAACCTTTCTCCTTGAGTTTTTCAGTTTTACCACATACACTTGTATGTGATTTATAGGACCATTTTTTATTTTTTTTCTTTTTTTTTTTTTTAAGACAGAGTCTCATTCTGTCATCTTAGCTAGAATGTAGTTGTGTAATCACAACTCACTAAAGTCTCAAACTCATGGGTTCAAGCAATCTTCCTGCCTTAGCCTTCTGAGAAGCTGTGACTACAGGCATGTGCCACCACACCTGGCTAATTTTTCTACTTTTGTAGAGACAGGGTCTTGCTCTTGCTCAGGCTGGTCTCAGACTCCTGACCTCCTTCCACCTCAGCTTCCCAAAGTGCTAGGATTACAGGAATAAGCCACCACACTTGGCCCTATTTTGTATTTTTCAACTTTACATAAATAATAACATACTGTACATATTACTCTGGTATTTGCTTTATTTTAACACATTGTATTTCTAAGATTTATCCATATGGATACACGAGTTCTAGCAAGTACGTTGACTGTGGTGGCTAATTTCAATGTACGATTATGTGACACTTTATGCTCTCTTTGTGGTGGAATTTCCCAGTGGCTGCATTTTTTTTTTTTCTTATTAGAATCAATGCTAGCATAATAGTGATTATGACTAACATTTGAGTCTTTAGTATGTGTCAGACATTATTCTGAGTTACACAAATGTTTATGCTTTTCTCCTCCCAACACCACTCCACCCAGGTGGGTATTCTTATTCCCATTTTTGAGCTAAGAAAACTCAAAATGATGGAGAGGTTAAGTAATGGTCTAAAGTAATACAGTGGAAAGCAGCAGAGACAGGACTTGAGCCCAGAAGTCTTGGTCTATAACACTTAAACATAATCGCCTTGGGGAAAATCTCTGTGCAAGTGTGCAAGGTGTGAGCATTTTATTTTCAAGTGTCTCCCTGAGTGATTGTGCCAACTTACACGCATGTTCTCACTGGGACTGAGTGACTGAGGTTCCATCCTCCCTCCTGGTTCAGAAAGCTGATTATAGTCACCAGTGTCACACATGATGTACACTGCTTCACCTCAGGTTTTGTTTTGTTTCATTTTGTTCTATCATCTTTTTTGAACCTCGCTATGTTCAAAATTTTTCTTTCCCTCATTTTAATCATAAATATTATGTATAGGAACAGAAACCATTCTCAAAACATGAACTCGAGCAGCTCCTTCCACTATTGACCACCGAATAGTTCTTAAAACTCTTTTCTCCAATTCTGTTTGCCCAGAATTCACTGTGTGTTTATTGCCCATCTTTTTAATGAACAAGATGCTGTGTTAGATACAGAGTATCCATAAGCAGCTATGGCAGGATTCTTCTCTCTGAGGAACTTACAGGGAATTAGCCATATAAACGGCTACTTATACAGAAATGTGATAAGTACCATCATAGAAGTGTAATATGCTTCAAGAATATACATGACAAAGTTTTTATTTTTCTATAGGTGGGGCTGGTGATTGAAAAATGAGTAGGATTTTCCTAAACATTGAGGAGAAAATAGAGTGAAAGGAAGAAACATAAACAATTGCTTGAAGGCCTGGAAGGCCATAGCAGGTTTAAGAATTAACAAACAGAATAGTTTAGATGCAATATAGTGGGAACAGGAATAAGGGGGCAAAAGCATTTGATATGGTGGGTTTGTACTCAGACAATGCATTGGCCATTGGAAGCCGTTGTCTGGAGTGGCAAGTGAGAGGAAGGTGCGGAGCTCACTACCACCTCCCTGGCAGTTTTCAATTGCTCTATAAACCATCCCACCGTACATACCACTTTTTCTTTAAATGACTTTTGACCATAATAGCTCTTATAAGCTTATACTATATTTAAGACAATGATTTCATTTTCCCCAGTATAATTACTTTTTTGCCTTAGTATCACCAAATTATCCAAAGTTGTTTTAAATATATATATATATATATATATATATATATATATATATTTTTTTTTTTTTTCTTTTTTTTTTCTTCTTTTTGCAATTTTTGTCTGGGGCTGGGTTTGAATTGCCACCTCCGGTATATGAGGACGGCACCCTACTCCTTGAGTCACAGGTACTGCCCAGTTGTTAATGTATTTTGACATGATAGTTTCAAGCAAAGGCACACTCACAAGTGTATGCAATGGTTCCTAGACAAAGAAAATTATATAGAGCAGATATGAAACGTACACTCTATTCAGATGGACCTACATGTTTTGCTTTGTATGTCAATCCAAGAAAGAGGGATAAAGAAGTATCTGCTTCTAGTACTTTCCATTCTTATACATGTATACTATCTCTTCATGCTCTGAATCACATATTTTTTTATCCAAAGACTCATCTCTATCCCTGCTATACTAAAGCCTTTCATATTGGATAGTTATTTTAGAGTTAAAGCCTCAAGGAAAAGAGAATTGTCAAGCCTATATAATTATGATACCAAACACCAGAGTTCCTACCACCTTCCAAAGAGTGACTCCACATCCCTTTTCCTCCAGCCACAATCTGTGATTTAGCATTCCCTTCCTTCTTTGGAAATTGACTAAAACTTTATTACATTGCTTTATACATACATACTACACGTTGATTATTTTTCATAAATAGGTTTTTATTATTCAGTTGATATATATATATATAAGAAAATTATTGCATATCTTAGATTGATATGAACACGTCACTTTTTTTGTTTAGTAACTTTTCAGTTAGTGACATTGTTTTCAGGAATAAGTAAGTCATCACAGAAAGAAAAAATGCTTTTGGATTTCACATCAGACCTCATTTATAAGATCACTACAAGATTAAGTCCTTTGTCCTCTGATTATAAGGAAAGAATCCAATTCTTACCACTTAAGCAATTCTTACCCACTTACCACTGGGTAGCCAGAAATCCGGGACCATTATTTTGTTTGTACTCACATTGTCATAAGCCTCATTCTTTTCTACCTTTGCATCAGATTCAAATTCCAAGAAGATATCCACTAGGCATGTATTGGGTTTTTCCTACATTTAGCGACTACTCTGAATGTGAGATAGTTTCCTAAAAGAGGAATTTTTATTAACTATAAAAAGAGAAGGATGCTCTATATAGAAAAAAGAAAAACAGATGCCTACCAGATTTTATTGATAGCATACCAGCATGCACACAAACGGCACATTCTCTTTTAATTTTCCTCCATAAATAAAAATTTAAAAATACCCTCAGTTGTCATAATGAATCTATCACAAACAGCAAAATGACTTCAGAACCATAAAATAGACTAATTTGATGTCAATTTAGTCATTCAATTTTAAGCCTGAAGTAGTCTCCAGATGATGCATCACCCTTGTTTCTGCAACTGGTCACAAAGACTTAGCAATTCCCTATGTCTTTCCTTCACAACCCTTTGTATGTGGTATTGTCATCATTTTTTAAATTTTAGATTAATATGAGGGTACAAGCAATTAGGTTACATTGTTCACATTTGTTAGGTAAAGTTCAAGTTGTAGTGTGCCCCTCACCCTGGAGGTGTGCCGTATACCCCTCCATTGTGCCTGTTAGGTGAAAGCTTAGCAATCCTCCTCTCCCCTGCCCTCTGCCCAATCCCTGCTCCCTTCTTCTCCTCACTTGAACTTAATTGTGCTTTTCTGTCATGTGGGTGTGTATTTGTTCATCTACTGGTTTCAAATTAGTATTGAGTCCATTGGATACTTGCTTTTCCATTCTTGTTACTTAAGAGAATGTTCTTCAACTCCATCCAGGTTAATACTAAAGATGTACAGTCTCCATCTTTTTTATGGCTGAATAGTATTCCATAGTATACATATACTACAGTTTATTAATCCATTCATGGGTTGATTGGTACTTGGGTTGATTTCCCATCTTGCTGATTGCAAATTGAGCTGTGATAAACATTCTAATGCAAATGTCCTTATGATAAGATGACTTTTTTTACTTCTGGGGAGATTTTCATTTTTTAATTTGTTTTAATTTTTTTTATTAAATCATAACTGTGTACATCAATGCAATCATGGGGTACAATGTGCAGGTTTTGTATACAATTTGAAATATTTTCAAAAAATAGCATGGTACTGGGGAGATATTTAGTAATGGAATTACAGTATCAAATGAAGGTCTACTTTTAGCTTTTTGAGGATTTTGCATACTTCTTCCCATAGAGGGTGTTTTAGTCTGAAATCCCACCAACGGTGTATAGTGTTCCCTTTATTCACGTAGCATCTGCCACTTTGGGACTTTGTGCTGTGGGCTGTCCTTGCTGGGGTTAGGTAATATCTCAAGGTTAAGATGATTTGCAGTTCTCTGATAATTAGGAACGATGAGCATTTTTTCATGTGTTTCTGGACCATTCATCTGTCTTCTTTGATAAGTTTATGTTCCTGTCTCTTGCCCAGTAATAGATGGGAATGTTGCTCTTTTTTTTGTTGATTAGTTTAGGTTCTCTATAGATTCTACCCAGCAACCCCTTGTCAGATTAGTAGCATGTAAAAATCTTCTTGCATTTTGAAGGTTGCCTATTTGCTTTAGTTGTAGTGCCCTTAGCTGTGCAGAAGTTTTTTAGCTTGATAATGTCCCATTTATTTATTTTTGGTTTTGCTGCAATTGCTAATGGTTCCTTCTTTATAAAATCTTTTCCCAGGCTTTCACCATTAGAGTAATCCCCCCTTCTCTGTTTCAGTTACCTGTGGCCACCCAAAAGGCAAAAATATTAAATAGAAAATTCCAGAAATAAACAATTTGTAAGTTTTAAACTGCATACTTTTCTCGTGCAGTCCAGCTCTGTCCCTCCCCAGACACGAATCATCCCTTTGTAGCATCATTCTGTTTACACTACCTACCCATTAGTCACTTAGTACCTGGTTCAGTTATCAAATCAGAAAAATATTATGTTTCAGGGGTCTCCTGGGGGTCTCAGAATGTATCCACCATAGATAAAGGGGGATTACCCTATCTTTTCTGTGCTCCAGGTTTCTATTTTCAAATATTCCTCATAGATGTAAAATGGAGAGTTGAACTCTGCAAGTCTAAACCTAAACTCGTCTTCATTTGACACCTTACCTCTGCCTCTTCTGCTTCTGCCTGTGGCATCACTGCCTTCCCAAGTACTCGGGCCAAAACTTCTTTTTCTTTTACCTTTACAACCAGTATCTAAATCCGATTGATTCTCCCTCCCCAGTCACTAAAATTCATTTTTACTTTCTATGCCCAATGTTCTCCCTGACTCTGATGATTTATTTTCTCTACCTCTTGTCTCTCGTATTCCTAAAGCTCCCTTTTCAGTTGCTACCAGCATTATCACCATAAAACACAGCTCAGATTTTCTTACTTCCCATCTCAGAGATTTGTGGTGCGGTTTCCACTAGCCCAATGTGGAACTATTTGTGCAATCAAAATAAACAATGATAGTACTAGTTTATAATTTATTGAATAAAATAAGAATTCATGAATCTATTTTACATAAATAGACATGTAAATTGTATGGAAAGAGCACCTCCTTGCAATAATAAATGCAAAAGAAATGATAAAATAGGGAAATCATCATTTGGTAACCTTCATAGTCATAATTGTTTCATGTAAGAAGAACCAGTATATGATACAATTACTGGTTGAAAGTTTAATGAGAAAGAGGATATTACATATTCTCAATGTAATGCCACACAAGATACTTATTAATAACAAAGATATTTATTAATGAAAATATAGAAAATGTATGGTGAATAAACACATACTAACTTAACAAATGTTGCAAGGCTGATCTCAATTGTGATTACACAAACAGACATCACAAGCCTCTAATATGACGCACTGACACAGGGAAAAATATTACTCTCTGGGATTCCTGCCCAAAAAACATAGTGCAAATCTAATTGTGAGAAACTATCCAAATCTACAAGTTGAGAGATGTTCTTCAAAATAAATGGTCTGGCCTCTTCAAGTGTTGCGGTCACTAGAATAGAGGTTCCACAATAAATGAGGCTAAAGAAAGAGGAAAATTAAATGTAATTGGTGTTCCTAGATAGACTCTTGGACCAGAAATTTTTCTCTTTTCCTATGAATAATATTTGTGAGATAATTGACAAAATTTGAATAAAATCTGTAGACCAAAATTAGTTTTCTGATTTAGCTGTTGTCAAAGTTGATAACTGTACTGTGGTTATGTAAGAGAATGCCCTTGGCATTAGGAAATGCACAGTGAAATATTTACTGATAAAAGAGCATCGTGTCTGTAACTTACCCTCAAAAGATGCAAAAACATAATTATAATCTATCTCTCTATCTAGTCATATAAAAATGACAAAGTAAATGTAAAACATTCACTTTGGGGGCATCTGGGTGAAAGGTATAAAGAAATGTTTGCAACTTTTCTGTAAATCTTAAATCATTTCAAAATAAAAACTTAAAAACGAAAATTTGCAGTGCAAGGATGAATTACACACTGTTTCGTATACCATTAGGATGACTCCACCACCTGGTGCAAATTTCAACTAAAGCAGGTAAAGCAATCTCTGCCCTATTCTTTCTCTCCACTCTTTGTTATTTACTTCCTTGTTAGAGGTTTCCCTGACAGCTTAGTAGAGAATCAAGCCAAATTATTTTCAATTGGTTTTTGTTTATTTTTATTTTAGTAATGATGATGATACAAGAAACTATCTTACAACTGTAAAAAAAATAATCTTTTCCTAGGCCAATATTTTCAAGAGTTTTTGCTACATTTTCTTCTAGAGTTTTTATGATTTTGTGTCTTAAATTTAAATCTTTTATACAGCATGAGTCCATTTTTATAAGTGTGAGAGGTACAGGTCCAGTTTCAGTCTTCTATATGTGACTAACCAGTTCTCCCAGCACCAGTGTATGCTTTTGTTTAGTTTATCAAAGATGAGATGGTGACATGTGGCTCATTCTATCTCTGGGCTTTCTATTCTAACCCATAGGTTTATGTCTCTATTATTATGTGAATACCATGCTATTTTGATCACTATAGACTTATCTGATGTATGGTAATGTGATGTGTTTATTTCTTAGAATTGCATTGGCTATTTGTCTTTTTTTCTGGTTCCATATGAAATGAAGTACTATTTTTTTCTCAAGTACTTCAAATATAATGTTGTTGCTTTAATGGCAATTGCATTAAATCTATAGATCACTTTGGATAGTATGGACATCGTTACAATGTTGACTCTTCACAACCATGAGCAGGATATATTCTTCCATTTGTTAACATCTTCTGCTCTTTCTGTTCCTAAGTTTTTATAGTTCTCTCTATAGAGATCCTTCACATCCTTTGTTAATATATTCCCAGGTATTTCATTTTCTTTGAAGCTACTGCGAAGGGTATTGTGTCTTTGATTAGATTCTCAGTTTGGCTGTTACTGGTGTACATAATGGCAGATAAAGACACATGCAGCTCAAAAGTCTGCCCATTGGAAGTATTTTCTTTCTCTTGTGTCTTCCAGGGCCACGTGAGAGTAGGACTGTCATTCAACAGCGTCCTATACAAGCTGTTAGAGAATACCACCTAAAAACCAAACCAGTTTTTCATCCTCAGTCATTTATGGGTGTGAGCTTAGGAAGAAGTGCCTCTTTTCAGTGCTTAAAATAACATAAATCTGCGGAGTTTTCCCATGTGGCAGACTACTGTCCACTCACCCAAATTATTATTTTTTATTCTTCATGAAATTACCTATAGGCTATATCTATCATACTCATATGAGATGTGCTCGTCTGAGTGTGTCCTGCAAATGGAATGTAAGTAAAACTGATGGCTGCCATTCAAGGCCGTGGCATTTCAGATGTACCATGCTTCTTTTCCAGTCTGTGTTCTCCACTGCTACCATGTGAATACAGAGAATGATAATGCCCTAGAGAACGGCAGATACTTAAGAGGGAAAGAGCCCTGATCTCTGAGTCACCTGTGGATGAATACAATCATGCAGGAACACCCACCAGGGTGGACTACCATGTTAGAAAACATCCACTTCTATTGGGTTAAATGACTGAAACCTTCAATATATGTGTTTTGCAGTTAATATTAGGCCTTAAATTAAGGAACATGGATAACTTGCATTTGGCTCTTCCTACCATAACATCTTTGTCATCATGGGTCAGTGAGCTAGTGTAAAAATTTGACAGTGGCCAAAGATATTTGGCCAAGGATATACCAATAACCTGTGAAAATAGCAAACAGATGGATTTATTTTTCATTGGCCTTGAGCAAATTGTATTTTTTTCCACATGATTTTATTAGCCTTGCTCTGACTATCAGCACAGTCATTTTATGGTTGCTGGAATTAAGGAGATAGTTAACGTTCAGTATCAAATACTGCCTAAAAATTTTAGTAATTCATTGTCTTGTTTCTCATGGTGTGAAGTACCTAAATGCTCCTTTGGAGAAAGATGGGAGGAGAGTGCAGTGTTACAGTAGATCCTTCTTCAACATGTGGGACTTTGTTTTCATTCAAGGGCCTCTAGGTCTGGACAGGAGAACTGGCTCAGAAGCCATGCCTTGCAGGGGGATGGCTCAAGTTAGGTGTCCAGAGTATTACTGGTTATACAGATCTAGTAAATCTTCACTACCTATTAATTGTATTTCTGTAGCTCCATGATTACTAAACTTCAACTTGGGGCTCTGTGCGTCTGACATTCTTAGAACTTGCATGGCCATGCAGACTCTGTTTTTGACACAGAAACCATGGATGATATTCTGTTAGGACACAGTGACCCTTTGTGGTGACCAGTATCCATTTGGTTCGTTGGTGCCAGTGCTCTACTCATCATTAATTATTTTGACTTTATTTCCTCACAATGATATATATTGTGCCATTGTCACCATCTGATTTTGCCATCCCAGAGTTCCTACATGTCTACTGATATTAGAAAGCCCAACTGTAAAGGTGGAAGTCCTAATTTCCATAGAGGACATATATTATGGAAAAATAAAGTTAGATTTCTCACTAACGTGGTTTTGAAATTTGAGAAAGTCATATTTTCTAAAAAAATCAATTAAATTTCTTGAACCATATTATTCAATTAAATACTACTAATAAAAGCATTTTATTCTCTTCCAGAAAGAGATATAGGATAGGCTGCTGTGGAATGCCTCACTTTGCTGATATACTTGCACAGGTTTGTGGAACTTCTATAAGCTCAATAATTCAAATCTTATTTTCTTGGAATTTTCGAATAAAAACTATGAACCCAACACTCTGCCTTACCTCCAGGTACACATATACATAGGAGATATAGATTCAATTGGAGGTTCGGTGAAAAGGATTTGAGGTCATTCTGAGTGCCTTTATTTATTTATTTTTTCCAGTTAAGTAAGGACATTGTTGGATGTTGAGAGTCCAAGGGCAAAGGAATAATGATGAGCTTGAAGAAAATGTCACATAGTTGAAGCGGTAGAGGTGGGGAATTGGAAATGAACTAGATGGATACCATGATTCCATATCACCAATAACCCTTCTTTCCTACACAGCTAAGAAATAATGAACATGGCTACATTGATGTCAAAGTAACCCAAGGTTTAGGCTCCTTCTGCTGCACCAGACTGCCTGCCCTGGGTGCCTTTCACAGGTCTTTACATCACTCTAGAGCTATGCAGTATAGAAAGTGATGTTTGCTCCAGGTTTTAAGATGGATCTGCAATGATGAAATCTGAATAAATACCATTTTTATTGAATAATCAGAGAAAATTGGGGGTGGGTGGGTGAGGCAAGAGGCAGGAGCTAATGCCCAGTGCTCCCGGGGCTGAAAGTAAAATATTGTAAAAGTCTTAACATAGATCTTAGAATAGCATGAATATTTAATAGCATGTATGATGTAATATGCACAACCATAGTTGCTGAATGTTTTTCTTTAGTGCCATTACTAGAGAAGCCATTACTTTCATCAGATATTCAAAGAAAAGGGTAAGGGATTCAATTTCCTGTTGTTGAAATTTTTCTCTGTTTAAAACATGAGTTTTTCAAGGTTGAGAAACAAACACTGTGAAGACCTTGTATCTTACCTTTGGCAAGATCATTTTGTCACTCCTTGTGGGAATTGGAAACTGTCATACAAGGTTACCTCAAACAAGATTAAAACTATCACTCCTGGGAGGCGCCTGTGGCTCAGTGAGTAGAGCGCCAGCCTCATGTACTGAGGGTGGTGGGTTCCTGGCTCAGACTAAACTGCAACAACAACAATAACAACAAAAATAGCTGGGCATTGTGGCGGGTGCCTGTAGTCCCAGCTACGTGGAAGGCTGAGGCAAGAGAATCGCCTAAGCCCAAGAGCTGGAGATTGCTGTGAGCTGTGACGCCATAGCACTCTACGCATGGTGACAAAGTGAGACTCTGTCTTTAAAAAATAAATACAAATAAATAAATAAATAAAACTGTCACTCCTTTATTTTGAGATCATACTCAAAATAGAGAATCAACTCCCCCCCCACCCCCCCGTTAGGCTGACTATCTTTGTCTCTTCTTTAAAAGGTTTGGTCAATGGGCCAAATATGGCAGTAGTCTTGAAAAGTCTTTTTATATTTAATTTGAGGCAGCTCAAATCTTTTATAAAAACTTCAGCACTCACTGAATCCCCTAAGAGTAATCAACCTAAGATGTGTAATATGAAACTTCTGTGTGAATTGTTAACTTCCCCCAGATGGGGCAAACCACAGTGTCTTTTAATGCATTGATGGTATCAGAACGCATAAACATCAGATGCAACTGCGTTCTCACGTTCAACCCGGTATCATAATAAAGGAATTATAATGCAGGGCACAAGGGAAATCACAGTATGTCCCCACATCCAGCTTACTACTGCTTGACGATTTTGTAAAGGCCTTTTTCAACCAAAACTCCCTTCTCAGGTTTGAATAATAAGATCATAACAGAGATAAGGCAGAAATTAGACTTTATTAACAATTAATGGATTTCCCATATCCCATTAAACACTTTAAACATTGCTCATTGATTCATATCTTACTTTCCTTTTAGTCTCATGTGAAACATAAATAAAAATACTTTAGAAAACTTCTTTACAGGATCTGCTCTTAACTCATATTAACATTCATGGAAAAGTATGCAACTACTGGACTTTCAAAGACAAACGGACCTTTTAAATACCTTTTTGTAAAAATGCAAAGTTTAACTATAAGATTTGACCATGAGAAAAGCCTTCACAACATTGTGATTCAAATGTTTTCATTCATTTATAATTTCCTAACTCTCATCAATATTTTGTATTAAAATGGGTAAAACATGGGATGATCTTTCTAAGAACATCATCTTTCTTTTTTTTATTAAGTCATGAACACATAGATCATGTATACATTGATGACTTTTTGCAGTACAATGTGCTGATTTTATATACAATTAGGAATGCTTACATCGAACTAGTTAATATAAGCCTTCACCTCAATTGTTAAATAATTTACACAATTTAATTAAAGTTACTTAGTAGAGGCATATGGATACACAGTCTTACAAACATTCAAAGTTTTCACTTACTTCCTCATAGTTTACAAATATAGAAAAGAGAAAATTACCGTATACACTCGAGTATAAGCCGAGTTTTTTCTGCACAAAATTTGTGCCGAGTTCGGGTTATACTTGAGTATATACAATATGTTGCTGTGAAACTATGTATGTACTGGAATTTCTTTGCTATAGTATTTCTATAATAGTTCTAAGAGGGCACTCCAAACACTTCTTATCTTCTCTCCTTAATCAATGAAATGAGGCAGAATGTGGTGGCTCCCAGCTCTAATCCTAAAACTCTGGGAGCCCAAGGCAGGTGGATTGCTTGAGCCCAGGAGTTTGAGACCAGCCTGAGCAAAAGAGAGACACTGTGTCTACTAAAAATAGAAAAATTAACTGGGTATGGTGGGTCATTCCTGTAGTCCCAGCTACTTGGGAGGCTAAGGCAGGAGGATCCCTTGAGCTCTAGATTTTGAGGAAAAGATGGAGATTTTACCTGTTTCATGTTTACATGGATGGAGCTGGAACATATTCTTCTTAGCAAAGTATCTCAGGAATGGAAGGAAAAGTGTCTAATGTAGTCAGCCGTACTATGAAACCATAGCTTTAATATGAAAGCTATAACCCAATTATGGGGAGGGGAGGAGGGAGGATGAGTGGAGGAAGGGTAATTGGTGGCACCACACCTATGGTGCATCTTAAAAGGGTACATGTAAAATTTACTAAATGTAAAATATGAACGTCTTAACACAATAACTAAGAAAATGCCATGAAATATTTTCATGTTCGATGAAAATATTTCAAATTGTATATAAAACCAGCACATTGTGCTCCACGATTGCATTGGTGTACACAGCTATGATTTAATAATAAATAAATAAAGATTTTGAGGTTGCTGTGAGCTATGTCAATACCACAGCACTCTGCCCAGGGTGACAGAGTGAGAGTTTGTCCCAAAAAAAATTTATTTAGCATCATTATTATTCTTTTCCATCCACATCTTTTAAACTAAAGCATGTAGAAGAATTAATAATTCTAAGTAAAATTTCCAAAATTAGATATAGATAAATATGCTTAATTTAAGAAGGAAGACTACCCAACATGTTCTATGAAGCAAACATCACCCTCATCCCCAAACCAGGAAAAGACCCAACAAGAAAAGAAAATTATAGACCAATATCACTAAAGAATATTGATGCAAAAATATTCAACAAGATCCTAACAAACAGAATCCAGCAACACATCAAATAAATTATGCATCATGACAAGTTGGTTTTATCCCAGGGTCTCAAGGCTGGTTCAATATACATAAAGCTATAGATATAATTCAGCACATAAACAAATTAAAAAACAAAGACCACATGATTCTCTCAATTGATGCAGAAAAAGCTTTTGATAATATCCAGCATCCCTTCATGATCAAAACATTTAAGAAAATTGGTATAGAAGGGACATTTCTTAAACTGATAGAGGCCATCTACAGCAAACCCACAGCCAATATCGTATTGAATGGAGTTAAATTGAAATCATATCCACTCAGATCAGGAACCAGACAAGGGGGCCCATTGTCTCCCCTGCTCTTTAACATTGTAATGGAAGTTTTAGCCATCATAATTAGGGAAGAAAAGGCGATAAAGGGTATCCATATAGGGTCAGAAGAGATCAAACCTTTGCTCTTTGCAGATGATATGATTGTATATCTGGAAAACACCAGGGATTTGACTACAAAACTCTTAGAAGTCATCAAGAAATACAGCAGTGTCTTCAGGTTACAAAATCAACATTCATAAATCAATAGCCTTTATATATACCAACAATAGTCAAGCTGAAAAAATAGTTAAGGACTCTATTCCATTCACAGTAATGCCAAAGAAAATGAAATATTTGTGAGTTTATCTAACAAAGCATCTGAAAGATCTCTATAAAGAGAACTATGAAACTCTAAGAAAACAAATAGCTGAAAATGTTAACAAATGGAAAAACATACCATGCTTATGGCTGGGAAGAATCAACATTGCTAAAATGTCCATATTACCCAAAGCAATATACAATTTTAATGCAATTCCTATTAAAGCTCCACTGTCATACTTTAAAGTTCTTGAAAAAATAATACTTGGTTTTATATGTAATCAGAAAAAACCTCAAATAGCCAAGACATTACTCAGAAATAAAAACAAAGCAGGAGGAATCATGCTACCAGACCTCAGACTATACTGTAAATCGATAGTGATCAAAACAGCATGGTATTGGCACAAAAACAAAGAGGTAGATGTATGGAACAGAATAGAGAACCAAGAGATGAACCCATCTACTTACCATTATTTGATCTTTGACAAGCCAATTAAAAACATTCAGTGGGGAAAAGATTCCCTATTTAACAAATGGTGCTGGGTGAACTGGGTTGCAACCTGTAGAAGACTGAAACTGGACCCACACCTTTCACCATTAACTAAGATAGACTCTCACTGGATTAAATATTTAAGCTTAAGACATGAAACTATAAAAATACTAGAAGACAGTGCAGGGGAAACTCTTTAAGAAATCCGTGTGGGCAAGTATTTTATGAGTAGGATCCCCCAGGCAATTGAAGCAGCTTCAAAAATACACTACTGGGATTGGATCAAACTAAAAAGCTTCTGCACAGCTAAGAACACAATAAGTAAAGCAAGCAGACAGCCCTCAGAATGGGCAAAGATATTTGTAGGTTATGTCTCTGACAAAGGTTTAATAACCGGAATCCACAAAGAACTCAAACATATAAGCAAGAAAAGAATAAGTGATCCCATCGCAGGTTGGGCAAGGAACTTGAAGAGAAACTTTTCTGAAGAAGACAGGTGCACGGCCTACAGACATATGAAAAAATGCTCATCATCTTTAATCATGAGAAATGCAAATCAAAACTCCTTTGAGATATCATCTAACTCCAGTAAGATTAGCCCATATCACAAAATCCCAAGACCAGAGATGTTGGTGTGGATATGGAGAAAAGGGAACATTTCTACACTGCTGGTGCTAATGCAGATTAATACATTCCTTTTGGAAAGATGTTTGGAGAACACTTAAGAGATCTAAACATAGATCTGCCATTCAATCCTATAATTCCCCTACTAGGTATATACCCAGAAGACCAAAAATCACATTATAACAAAGATATTTGTACCAGAATGTTTATTGAAGCCCAATTCACAATTGCTAAGTCATAGAAAAAGCCCAAGTGCCCATCCATCCATGAATGGATTAATAAATTGTGGTATATGTACACCATGGAATATTCTGCAGCCTTAAAGAAAGATGGAGACTTTACCTCTTTCATGTTTACATGGATGGAGCTGGAACATATTTTTCTTAGTAAAGTATCTCAAGAATGGAAGAAAAAGTATCCAATGTACTCAGCCCTACTATGAAACTAATTTATAGCTTTCATATGAAAGCCATAACCCAAGTATAGCCTAAGAATATGGGAAAAGAGGAAAGGGAGGGGACATGGGAGGACAGGTGAAGGGAGGGTAATTGGTGGGACCACACCTACGGTGCATCTTACAAGGGTACATGTGAAACTTACTAAATGTAGAATACAAATGTCTTAACACAATACCTAAGAAAATGCCAGGAAGGCTATGTTAACCAGTGTGATGAAAATATTTAAATTGTATATAAAACCAGAGCCCCCCCATGATTGCATTCATGTACACAGCTATGATTTAATAAAAGAAAAGAATAGAAGAGAAAAGAAAAGAAAAAATAAATAAATAAATGTTGACATATAGAGCTCACATAATCTAAAGCTCTCTGGGTTTCTCAACAATTTTTAAGACTATAAATGGAAACCAATGATGATGACTGCTGCATGAGATGATTTCTGAGACCCCTTTCAGCACTGTGATTCTTTGCCATTTCATACATCATGATCCTATATATACATCATGATACATCAATGCTATCCTATACATTATTGCCTATACAGAGCAACTGGAAAGGATAACTTAGGTCTCCAATTGACCATGGCCTGTAAGGTGCAATCTATGAACAAATAAAAATATTTTTTAGATTAAACAAAATGTGATAAATAATTACCTACCCAGTGAATTGATGACCCATGGTCATCTTCCAAGTAAAGAATCCACACCCGATTACTCAGACCTGGATTATTCAGCATTTTGAGGTCTCTATTGCTGAAATTTGTATTCTAAATGTTTGTACCTGGAATTAGCACCTGTTATAAAGTCAGCTTTGCAACAGGTGCTCATTGGGAATGGATATCGTGGAAACCCACTGTGGTGATTCTATATAAGAACTCTAACCAACAACATCATTATACTCTGAATATTAAACTCTTCACCTGAGGGAATGTGGATGTGACACATAGGCTACAGAGAGCACTGTGCCACCATACTCCGAAAGCACAACAGACAGCAAACCAAAGCTGTGAGGTGGCAAAAGCCATAAGGTAACAGAAGCTACTGTTAAACAGAAATCACAATATAGAAGAGATTCAGAGCAGATGGAAAGGTAATTGTAAAATGCAACAGGAAAAAAAGAGAAGTACAAATAGAAGAGGCAAGGACAAATGGCAACCACTGCCGAGAATGCCTTCCTGCCAGAGTCACTGAGCACCTGCCAAGATGGTGCCTGTGTGATGTTTCAACCCACAGCTCAGCAGCTGGCACGAGCACCCCTTCTCCTCACATCTATGCATCTATACAAGAACCAACACAACTGGCATGTGTCCATTGCTTTATTTCAAGGAAAATCTAACAGAGCCTCACAGTGTTGGAATATCTGTTGGGAAATTTAAACCGAAAGGAACAAGTAAGGGGGAAAATGGTATACTTGAAATTTAAAGAGATGAGCAAGGGAAAACCAGTACACTTGCTTAAAGCAAACACATACACAAAACCTTTAGAGAGTTATGTATATGACTCCCTACATATTTTGGATATTGTAGACAAAAGCATAATCTCTAGAGAGTTATAGTTTCCCTCATATTTAAGAAACTTGCAAAATAAAATTGCCATCTAACAGCAGGAAATGGAAGAAGTTGACCAGCACCAAATCAGATGAGGGCCAGTTTAAAAAGCAGAAGGCAAAAAAATTGGGACAAAGGTAATAAAGGGCAAGTGTCATAAGAACTCATAAGAGTTCTATTCTTTGGGTTCTTTCAAGAGAGGTAAGCTAAGAACAGCAGCTGAGAGCAAAAATCATAATACACTGAGATGATCAGAGGCCAAAATGGATTAAAAGAACTGAAAAGTTCAAAGAAATCTTTTTGTGGTCTCCTAAGAAATAGAATACCTTAGATTTTTAGGTGCTTGGTCTCACTCCATTACAAAAATGTACAGAGAAAGTTAGGACACTGCAAATTTTACTGGCTTACCATCCATTTTTAATAACACATTTCTTCACCTAGGGTTTCTCCATTTAAGACTCAGCATCTGTTGAAAGTCTCCATAGAATTCAGTCTTATAAAAATCATGAGGGCATACTGAGGTCTCTGCTCAAGATTGATAAAGAAAACAGAAATGATTTGCACCGTCAAGTAGTCAGTAGCTTCAAAATTTCCAACCAGATGTTGTCTTCTTGCAATCTTTTCACACCCAGGCCTACCACAAGATTTATTTCAAACTTTATTTTGCTTTTCTCTCTCTTCATTCCCTCACATAGAATCAAGCCCCATTTATGTCTATTTCCCACTTACAGATTTTTTTCCTGAGAACTTAAAATTTATCATTCCTTTATTATGCAAAGCAATGTAGTCCTGCCCTGGCTACTCCTCCAGATATTTCATAGCCGGACCTCCCAAGGTCAAGCCCAGGAAAGCAAAGGACTCATCTCCTAACAGGAACTCTACAACTTATGAAGGAGCTCAACTGCTACACTGTGTTATCCAAGCACTATTGAGAAGTACTCATCACCTATCTCCATTAACTTTTCCAAGCATTTCTTGCAAAAATGCACCAGTTGAGCTTTCTCCAAGGAGAATCCTAGTTACAGAAACTTTCTTTATATTGTTATAAAGGTACTAGTCCAACAGGAACACTGAATCTTCAGCCTGGGTGATTGAGAGAATGATTGTGACTTTATCAGTAAAGAGCTGGAAATACCAGAGCCCATGAAAGAGGTTAAGACGAGAAGCATGAACTTGGGGTGCATTCAAGATTGCGTTGAAGCAGAGAGAGGGAATGAGGAAGAAAAAACAGAGAGAAGAAAAGCCTGAGAAAAGGGCAAAAGTAAAACAGATGAAACAGAAAGAAATGAAAAACAGACAAAGCCACAAAGAAAAAAATGGAACAGAAGACAACAAAACAGAAACATAGAATAGGAAACACGAAAAAAAAAAATGCTGCCTTGGAAGCCATAGCAGAAGAGACTTTCGTGTTACTCAGCAGTAGGGACCAAAAACACAGGAGCTGTCTTTGGTCCCTCTCTCTCTCACACCCCACTACATCAGCCTAAGATTGCTGCAATCATCCCTGCTTTTATTCTGCCCTCCAGTGTTCTAAACTCCGCAAGGTAGCCAAACTAAAGCTCATTGAATACCAGGATCACAACAGTTCTCTGGTCAAAAGCCCTTCACTTTGGTATTACGATGATACTGGCTTCATAGAATGAGTTAGGGAGGATTCCTTCCTTCTTGATGTTATGGAACAATTTCAGTAGGATAGGTACCAATTTTTCTTCATAGATCTAGTAGAATTTGGCTATGAATCTGTCTGATTCTGAGCTTTTTGGTTGGGAGAGTTTTAATTACTGATTCAGTCTTACTCCTCAGTATTGGTCTGTTCAGAATTCTATTTCTTTGCGATTCAAACTTGGGAAGGTAATGCATTTCTAAAAATTTATCCATTTTCTCTAAATCTTCTAGTTTGTGTGTGTAGAGGTTGTTCATTGTGGTCCTGGATGGTCTTTTGTATTTCCTTGGTGTCAGCTGTAATGTCTCCTTTTTTCATTTATGATTGAGCTTTGAAACTTCTCTCTTCTTTTTTGATTATTTTAACTGGTGTTCTGTCAATTTTGTTTATCTTTTCAAAGAAGCAACTTCATATTTTATAGATCCTTTTTATTTTTTTAATTCAACTTCACTTAGTTCTGTTCTGATCTTAGGTATTTCTTACCTTTTGCACTTTGGGGTTTGGTTTGTTCCTGTTTTGCTAGTTCCATGAGCTATGACATTAGATTGTTAATTTTTGATATAGGCATTTAGTGCTATGAACTTCCCTATTAGCACTGTTTTTACTGTTTAATTTCCATGTATTTGTGTAATTTTAAGAGTTCTTGGAATTGATTTTTAATTCTGTTCTACTATGGCCTTAGAATATATGCAGTATGATTTTGATTTTTTTGAAACTTGTTAGGACTTGTTTGTCATCTATCTTAGAAAATGTTCCACATGCTGTTGAGAAGAATGTATATTTCGCAGTTTGGGACAAAATGTTCTATAAATGTTTGTTAAGAAAACTACAAACCAATATCTCTCACGAACACAGATGCAAAAGTCTTCAAAAAAATACTAGCAAATGGATTCCAGTAATATATCAAAAAAAAATAATTCACTGGGGGCGGCACCTGCGGCTCAAAGGAGCAGGGTGCCAGCTCCATATGCCAGAGGTGGTGAGTTCAAACCCAGCCCTGGCCAAAAATAATAATAATAATAATAATAATTCACCAAGATCAAGTGGGTTTCATCCCAGGAATGCAAGGATGATTCAACAAAAACACATCAATAAAGGATTCACCACACAAACAGAATTAAAAATAAAAACCAGATGATCATTTCAACAGATTCAGAAACCACTGATAACATCTAGCACCATTCATAATAAAAACCTCTTCCTCATAGAAGGAAGATTCCTCAGAATAATAAAAGCCATGTAGGGAAAACCCACAGCCAAAATCAGAATGAACAGGGACAGTGGAAAGTCTTCCCTCTGAGAACTGGACTAAGACAAGGATGTTCACTTTCCCCACTTCTGTTCAACACAGTACTGAAAATCCTAGCCAAATGAATCAGGTAAGAGAAAGAACGACAGGGCATCCAAACTGGGGAAAAGGAAGTCAAATTATCTCTGTTTGCTGAATATAGGATCTTGTACCTAAAAGACTCCTAGAATTGGTAAATAAACTTGGTACATTCCAGGTCACAAACTCAAGATACATAAATCAGTAGCATTTCCATACAAAAATAACAACCAAGCTGAGAATCTAATCAAGAATTCAATCCCATTTATATTAGTTGCCAAAAATATATATAAAATTCCCTGGAATATACTTACTTAAAGAGGTGAAAGATCTTTTCCAGAAGAAATGCAAAATACTGATGAAAGAAATTGTACATGATACAAGCAAATGGAAAAGATTTTCATGCTCTTGGATTAGAAAAATTAGTAGTGTTAAAATGTCCATATTGCCCACAGTAATCCACAAATTGAATGTAATTCCTATCAAACCACAACATTCTTCACAGAATTTGAAAAAACAACCCTAAAATTAATATGGAACCACTAAAAAGCCAAAGCAATCCAAACAAAAAGAACAAATCTAGATATATTATATTAGCTGACTTCAACTTATACCACAAAGCTACAGAAACCTAAACGGCATGATAATAGCATAAATGTAGATACATAGATCAATGGAACAGAATTAAAAACCCAGTAGTAAAGCCACATACCCACAACCAATTGATCTTCAACAGAGCAGACAGAGCATACATTCAGGGAAAGATATTCTAGTCAATAAATGGTGCTGGAAAAATTGAATAATCTTATGTAAAAGAATGAAACTTTATCCCCATCTCTCACAATATACAAAAATTAACTCAAGATGGATTAAAGACTTGAATGTAAGACCTGAAGCCATAAAAATTGTTAATGGTAACCTAAGAAAAACTATCCTTGACATTGGCCTAGCTAAAGAATTTATGACTAAGACCCCCCAAAACAAAACCAAAAACGAAAAAAAGTAAATAAATAGGACTTAATTAACCTAAACACTTCAGCACAGCAAAATACATAATCTATAAATAGACATGGGAGAAAATATTCACAAGCTATATCTGACAAAGGCCTAATATTCCAGAATCTATAAAGAACTCAATCAAGTCAAGAGAAAAACAAATAACACCATTAAAAAGTGGGCAAAAGACATGAACATTTTTTGAAATAAGAGACACAAATGACAAAAGAAAAAAACCTAAAAAATGTTCAACATCATTAATCATTAGAGAAATGCAAATGAAAACCTATTTGGTGGGCATCACGAAAAAAATCAAAAACCAATAGATGCTGATGCGGATTTAGCAAAAAAGGAAAACATATGCACTGTTGGTGGAAATGTAAATTCAGACAATATATACAGAAAAAGCATGGAGCTTTCTCAAAGAACTAAGTAGATCTACCATCCAATCCAATAATCCCACTACTGAGAATTTACCTAAACAAGTCATTTCACAAAAAAGATACCCATATGCTGCCATATCACAGCACAATTCACAATTGCAATCATATGGAACCAGTCTAAATGCCCATCAATTGATGAGTGGATAAAGAAAATGTGATGGTCTCTGCGTGGTGCATATACGTATAGAAGTACACATACAGGCACATACACACATGTACGCATGCCCCATGGAGTACTTCTCAGTCATAAGAAAGAATGAAATAATGCCTTTTGCAGCAATCTGGGTAAGAGTGGAGACCATTATTTTAAGTGAAGTAACCCAGAAACAACAAACCAAATACCACATATTCTCACTTGTAAGTGATAGCTAAGAAATGGTTATGTGTGCTCATACAGAGTGATTTAATAGACATTGGAGACTCAGAAGGGGAGGCTGAAAGGGTTCTGGATGAAAAATTACCTGTTGGGTATAATGTACACACTATTCAAATGGTGGGTACATTAAAAGCCCAGACTTCTCCACCACTATGCAATTCAGCCATGTGACAAAAATATCACCTGTATCTCCCTAAATCTATTTTTTAAAACAAACAAATAAAAAAATCCCCAAACACCAAAACTTTAACTTGTTCCCATATCTTCAAAGCCCAAGTCCTTTGGATGATTGACAACAAGTCCTCCCGTGATCCAGCCATTGTTACTTCTCTGTCCGTGTCTCCCATTATTTGCTCCAGCTCACTCTCTCCACTCTATCACAGCCTCCTGCTCCCCTCAGAACGTATCAGGCACATTCCTGAACTTGGACTTTTATATCAGCTCCCCCCCCCCCTTCCTTGAATGCTCAAGTGAGACACAGAAAGCACAGAATTTATTTTATTTTATTTTTTTTTTTTTTGAATTTATTTATTTTTTTATTGTGGAAAAGGGGCAGGGAAAGAAGGCGGGGGAAGAGGTGAGTGACAGGGTCGGGCCAGTGGCATGGTACCACATTGGCTGTATCTAGGTAGAGGCAGTTTC
>CAUYPK010020555.1:0-42644 GCA_963574355.1 Loris lydekkerianus | reverse complement strand
TATTTAAAGTTTTAAAGTTGTTGTTGCTAGTTTACAGTTTTTCTTTAGCAATAAATATTGAAAAGCATTTAACCTACTGATTCCTCAATTATTGCAATTGTTTTGGGTATATATTTTTATTTTTGAAATTTACCAGTGGCTCCTGCATTTTCCACCTTGGCTTATACTCGAGTCACTAAGTTTTCCCAGTTTTTAGGGTAAAATTAAGGGGTTGGCTTATACTCGGGTTGGCTTATACTCGAGTATATACGATAGATATATTTTAAATGTATGCTCCTTGGCCTTCTGTTTCTACTTTACTATTTGATGCCTAATGACTACAATTAGGTTTTGTATTAGTGAGAAAATTATTCTTCCCCATTACATTGCAGCTATGTCTAACATTGTGAGCCCATACAGTGGTATCAAATTTTCATATTTACTATTAAATATTTTAAAATATAATACAGGAAACAAGAATATTTTGAAACAAAACATAATATCTCTGTGTTTTAATTTTTACAAAATATTTGGAAGAATTATGATCACTATGTTAGACTGAGCTGGCTGTCTTTCAAATCTCCATTCTAAACACATAGAAATTGACTAAATAAAATGAACACAGGTTTGAAATATAGAATCAAGAGAAAAAATATAAAAAATCCAAGAAAGAAAAAAATCTTAAGTTCCAGTCATGTAGAGGAACATCTTTGTTGCAGCCTAATGGACTATTGATATGTAAATAATCATAACAAACATGATATGCTTTTCACTGGGAAATTAAACCACAGCTCTTTGGTGATATAAAATTGGCACTGAATTCCACAACTGTAGAAATCAGAAAGGGCTATCCCATTATAAAAAGGAGATTAAAAATATACTGCACAATCCTGGGTGTAAGGGCTCATGCCTGTAATCCTAGCACTTTGGGAGGCCAAGGTGGGCAGATTACCCCATCTCTAAAAAAAAAATAAAAAAATAGTGGGGCATTTTTGCAGGCACCTGTAGTCCCAGCTACTCAGAAAATTGAGGCAAAAGAGTCACTTGAGCCCAAGAGTTTGAGGTTGCTGTAAGCTATGGTGCCATGACAGCAACAAAGTGAGATTCTGTCTAAAAAAAAAAAAAAAAAGGTACTGTACAGTGCCTCAGGATACTGAGGCATACACCACTGACTTAGGGCTATGAATGAAATGAGAGGCACTTGAAAACAAGACGTTTCCTAACTCACCTTCCCACAAAGTACAAAAATCCAAGCCAAGAAATTAATAGGAACTGCTCTCTGAATATATAAAATATATATAGATTTTTGCATTCCTGTAAAGTGAATATTTCTTCACTGGTGGATATAGCATTTTTTCATGTCAAATAACACCACCAACAAAAAATAACAATAGCAATACCTCAATTATCTAATTATTTTAGAAGCCTGTAGAGTTACAAGAGATATATATGAGACTCCATATAGGAACATTTTTATTAACAGCCAAACTAGAAATAATTTAAATTCATCAAAATGAGAATAAATGCATAAATTATAATATATTCATACAACAAAACACTGTATAGAAACAAAATAGAGAAAACTTCATGTAGAAACATGGATTGATATTTAAAACATAATATTAAGGAGAGTAGAGCCACAGGAAGACTGCATACTGTATGAATCTAACTATGTGAAGTATTTTTTCTTTTGAATGGTGAAGGAGCTAAGGAAATTTCACCCCAAAATATGATTCCTTGGTTTAAAGACTATTTTGAAATAAAACCCATCTATGATCTGAAAGCATTGGAAGAGGCATTTCCTATAGCTACATAAAACCCCAGTAACCCGATTTAGAGTCTGAAGGGGGCTGCTGACTTTCTTATTGCAACTAATAGACCTGACCCTTAGGTCATTTGAAGCAGAGACCTGTCTCTCAGGTTAATCTACAAATCAATCTGTTTTCCCCCATCTACCCATCCCCCCAGCACCACTTGCTTCCTGTATACTTTCCACACTCTCCCCCTTCCCTTCTGAAAGGCATCTATAAAGGTCTCTGACCATCACTGAGACTTTAGGTAATCATTCTTGAGGATCCACCCATGCACATGGTATTTGGAAATAAACCTTTCTCTTATTAATTTACCATAATTGGGAGTTGATCTTTCAGCAAACCAACCAAAGGGAAAGAGGCAAGTTTCACCATGATCCCTACAACGGCAACACTAAAGAATTTAGGGATGGAGATTTATGGGATAAATTTTAAAGTAAATAAAGAAAATGGATGCTACACATACGTATGTGCCTGCAGTAATGTTTAGGGGACATTGTTGTTTTGATTAGGTTTTGTTAAACCAAGTTTACAGGACATCACTGTTGTGGACTTGCCTCCTGGACTAGACTCCAGAAAATTACTCAAAACAAAAATATCATCACTCATGCTAAGGAAGTAGATAGATCCCCAAACAGACCAGTTTTTCCTAAACACAAGAAAGACCATTTAACCAGAGTCAGTGTAATAAAAATTCCCATCATGCTTTAATCCTTACCAAAAAAATAACCTGAAGTAATTTTATAGGAATGAGTAAGCTGTTTTTGATGTTGTACTTTCTGTTTCTCAACTTTACATAATCCAGCGTTATGCCATTTCTCTGTAGAAACTCTCATTGTATTTTGTATTAATAAAATGAAGGCTGTCCTTATTTATGAATCATGAATAAAAACTAGTTAGATCTTTAACTAAATTTATTATAATTTTTTTTCTTTTGAGAGTTGTAATAAAAATAAATGTAAAAGACAGAGAAAATACAGCATAATTTTTAGGGACAGTGAGACAGGAGGAATTAAGGGTGGTGAGCTTCTTGGTGTTATTTTGTGTGTCTTATATCCCAGAATTGAGGTTTAATACTATAATCTCACATGTCAACAAGCAGAGACAAAAAAAAAAACTTATCTTATAAGGACCTACTCCCTCTCTCCAAAACTGACAAGAAAATAACCTCACAAAACAAACAAAAAAAATCTTAAAACACCACTCATTCCACTCAAATATCACTAAACAACTTTGACCCCACCCCTACTTGCTCCAGCAAAGGCCAAGTGGAGAGAAAGCCTGGACTTCTCCCCTTGAAGAATGTAGATGAGCATCCTAATCCTTTATAGACGTGGCATCAGAGAAAGGCAAGTAGATGGCTTGGAATTTTTCACCAGTTGGCTGATAATCAGCTTTCCATTTACTATTTTTGCCTGTAAGTCTGTATTATCTGATATATATACATCTAATGCTGCTAACTTTTGCTTTCTGTTTGTGTGGGAAATCTTTTTCCATCCCTTCACTTTCAGTCTATAGTAGTCTTATAAAGACTACTATAAAGTGAGTTCTCTGTGGGTGGTATATTGGTTGGGTCTTGTTATTTTAACCATGAAGCCAGTCTTCATCTTTTAAGTGGGCCATTTAATCCATTTATATTCAAGGTAACTATCAATAAGTGAAGACTTATTCTTGTCATTTTGTTAATTGTTTTTTGATTTTTCTGATTGTATAATATATATTTTGATTCCTTTCTCACTTATTTTTTATCCCTATGCTTTGGTGGTTTTCTAAATTGGTAGCATTTGAATACTTGTTTGTTTGTTTGTTTAACTTCATTCAATTTAATATGAGGATACAATATTTAGGTTACATTGTTCTCATTTCCAGGGCAAATTTACATTTGTACAAGAGCCCCTCACCAGGGGGCTTTTTATATACCCTCACAATGTGCACATTAGGTGAGATCCTGCCTCATGCCCTCCCTCTTTCTGCCATATATCATCCCCCTTCCCCACTACCCTCTTCCCCTAAATTGGACTACAATAGTGTTTTATTATTCATAGGAACATGTGATTATTTATATATTGATTTTATATTAGTACAGAGTACACTGGATATTTATTTTTCCATTCTTGCAATACTTTACTAAGAAGGATGTATTACAACTCCACCCAGGTAAATGTAAAAGATGTGAAGTCTCCATCTTTTTTGATGGCTGCATAATAGTCCATGGTATACATAATCCACAGTTTGTTGATCCATTCATGGGTTGATGGGCAGTTTAGGTTGCTTACACAATTTGGCAATTATGAATTGAGCTACAATAAACATTCTAGTGCAAATGTCTTTGTGGTAAAATGATTTTTGTTCTTCTGGGTAGATACCTAATAGAGGAATTACAGGGTCAAATGGAAGGTCTACTTTTAGATCTTTGAGGATTCTCCATACTCCTCTCCAAAAGGGCTGTATTAGTTTGCAATCACCCCATCAATGCAGAAGCGTTCCCCTTTCTCCACATCCACGCCAGCATCTGGTGTTCTGGGACGCTTTCTCCCATATTGCTATTCCATATGTAAGTTTTGTACTTTCATGCATTTACATGATTTTAGATATTGTTCTTTCATTGCCAGATGTAGGATTTTACTAAGCATTGTTTAGGGTTGTAATGGTTCTAAATTCTGCAATTTTTTGCTTCTCTGGGAAAAACTATTTTTTCTTCATTTTTGAAGGGCAAGATTGTTGGATATAGTATTCCTGATTGACAGCTTTTAATTATCTTTTGGTACTTTGGGTATATTACCCCATTCTCCGCTGTCCTGTAAGGAAACTTCTGAGAAATCAGCTGTTAGATTGATGGAAATTCCCATATGTGTTACTTGACATTTTCTCTTCTTCTTTTTAAAATTTTGTCTTGACTTTTGCCAGTTTGAATATAACATGTTACAGAAAAAAAAAACTATTGCTTTGAATCTATTTGGGGATTTATGAGTTTTCTGTATTGGGATGTCTGTGTTTCTTACAAGTCTTGGGAAATTTTAAACTATTATTTTGGCATTAGGTTTTCTATGCTTTTTCTCATCACTTGTATTTGTGGAACACCCCAAATTTGAATATTCAATTGCTTTATGTTGTCTTGTGTGTCATATGTTTTCTTAATTCTTTTTTATTCTCTGTTAATTTTATTTTCACTCCCTTCCTCCCTCCTTCCTTCTGGCTCTCTCTTTCTCATGCTTTCAGGTTCATCAGTTCTTCTGCTTAATCTAGCCAATCATTGAAATTTTTAATTGACTTTAATTTCACTAATGAAATCTTCATTTCCAGAATTTCTGTTTGTTTTTTTCTTAATGATATGTAGCACCTTGTTTAATATCTCTTTCAGATCATGCATTGCTCTCCTGATATATTTGTATTATTTGTATGCATTCTCTTTTTTATCCCTGAGTTTATGTAATGTCCTTATTTTGAATTATTTTGCAGTCTATTCATAAATCTGTTTTCATTTTTCACCAGAGTACATTGCTGAAGAACAATTGTGTTCCCTTTGACTTCCTGACCCTTTTATGTCTCTTGTGTTTTTACATTGTATATGTACATAAATGGTGTGACAGTCAGTTGTTCCAATTTTTTTTTTTTTGGGGGGGGGATTGGACTTAGTAGAAAAAGAATTTTTGCTGTAGATGCATCTATTTAGTATTGGTTGTATAGTATCCTTGAGCTTTGATTCTGGGTGTATACAGTAGGGTAGTCTTTCTGTAATTTCTCTGTCTCTAATTACCATTAGTGATGTTTGTGATTTTCTCAGGGGCTTTGGCTGCACTTCTTAGTGGAGATAGTTGTGAAGGTTTACTGAGGAAGGAGACACCTGGAAGACTGGGTGGTAGGCACTTATTGCAGAGACAGCAGGCCAAGTATGTTATCTCTGGGTCCTAGTGAACCTACAATAGCACTGGTGTTAGCAGGTTTAGGCAGGTGCTGATTATTGGGTACCCATACAACTTGCTTTGATGCCAATAGTGGCAGCAGTAGTTTGGTTTGATCATGGATTCTCAGGCCCATGATGTTTTTGATAACAGCAGCAGTGGGGGGGCAAACAATCAGCCCTCCAGGTTACATGTGCTGGTGCCAGTAGTGGCTGTGATGGATAGGGTGGTCAAGTAGTTGCCATGATTTCTTTCTGCAGTAAGTCCCTGGTCTCAGAGATTTGAAGAATGACCCCTTGGACCACAGAGATCAGAAATAAGATAGGGTTTATTAAATACAAAATAACAGAAGGAAGGAAAAGCACCAGAGCCTCTGGCAGAGGAAAGAAAACCCAAGTGGGAAATCCCCCTGTTCATCTAGGGGATTTATACTCTTTTGGGAATTAACCTTGGCCAGGAATACAAGGGAAAACATTATGTGATAGTCTCTAGGGCACTAGGTGGCATACACAGGTGGGTTGCAACAGTGGTGGTTACAGTAGGTCCCTGGGATGAGAATGTAGAAGTCATTGGTGGTGAGTAGAGGGGTCATCCCCAAACACAGGTGGTGGAGAGAAATCACATACGGTCTCGATTACACTAGATTTTATCCAAATGTGATGAGGGGCAGTTCAAGTATTTTATGAAAATGTGACATGTCAGATTTGTGGCAATAGGAGCAAATTAAAGGACAATTAAAGATGAGCAAAACAGAACAAAATCACTAGCATCACAGTAAAAAAGTAAATTATTAAAAATAGGGAGACTAATTGTTATATTCTAAACATATATTCTAAATTTAAAGCCTTGATACAATTTCATGTATTTTATTACTAATTATAAATTTATACTATGGCTTGGCGCCTGTGGCTCAAGTGGCTAAGGTACCAGCCACATACACCTGAGCTGGCAGGTTCGAATCCAGCCCAGGCCCACCAAACAACAATGACTGTTGCAACCAAAAAATAGCTGGGTGTTGTGGCAGGTGCCTGTAGTCCCAGCTACTTGGGAGGCAGAGGCAGGGGAATCGCTTGAGCCCAGGAGTTGGAGGTTGCTGTGAGCTGTGACACCACTGCATTCTACCCAGGGTGACAGCTAGAGACTCTGTCTCAAACATATATATATATAAAGGGAAATAACAAAAAACAAAAAACTCTAATGTAGTTGTTAACCATGTTTTTGTTTGTTCCTAAAAATAAATTATTTGATTAGAGCCATGTTATTTATTTAAGAATGTTTAATGTATGACTTTTGTCCTAAACAGTTTTTTATGCTAGTACATAATAGACAAATTGTGAAAATAGCAAGAATGCAATGATTCAAGTGACAATTTTTTCAAATTATTGCCTGTAATATGATTTACAAATTAATACCATTATGCCTTACAATAGATTTGAAATTTTACTGTATAACTAGGAATCATCTACTCTTAATTATAAGCCTTTATAGCATTAATCTCCCCTCCAGGTATACTTCATGAATATGTAAAATAATACAATAATTAGCCCATTTGCTTTTATTAATTGTAAGAATCAATAGAATTGTTTTCTGATTTAATAATCATTTTAATATTAAATAAGCATTCAATTTAATAATAAGATTTTGGTAACATTAAAGTCTGTATGAAAAGACTATTGAATAATGCAAAATAAGCAAATTATTTGGGATTTTTATTTACACATTTCTATTTCTCCACTGAGGCATGTTTTGCAAACAATATCCTCTTAAGAATTAAGTTTAGATCTCTGGCTTATTGACTGACAGCTGAAAATGTCTGTTATATTTACAGAAAACACACTTTCATTCATTGTGTTCAAATCTGGGAGAAGTTGAAGAACAAAGGGCATTCTCCATGTCACTCTTGCCTTCATGTATGAGTATTTGTCAGGGTTCTCCAGAAAAACAAAACTAATAGGAGTATAGATATAGATATGAGTGATATAGACATAGCTATAGAGGAAGTTTATTGTAGGAATTGCCTCATGTGGATATTGAGGCCAAGAAGATCCATGACATGCTATTTGCAAGATGAAGAACCAGGTAAACCTGTAACATAAGTTAGTCCAAATTTGAAGCCCTGAGAATGGTGGTGGTGTTTGGAGGATAGAGGGATGTATGTTAAGTCTAGATTTGATTGTGAAGGCCAAGAACCAAGAGCTCCAATGTTAAGGGCAGAATATGGATGTCTCAGCTTATGTGAAGAAAGAAAATTTGATTGTCCTCCACCCTTCTTTCTATTTAAGCCCTCAATAAACCCTATGATGCCCATCCATACTGGGGAGGGACATCTACTGCTTTGCCACATTCACCAATTCAAATACCTATCTCTTCTGGAAACACCCTCACAGACAAACCCCCAAATAGCGTCTGAACATTCCTCATCTCATTCAAATTAACACAAAAAATTAACCATCGAACTTCATCAGGGAGGAAAATATCTCCTAAAAACTTTGAAGCATACTTTATTTACATGTCATTGTCTAAAACTGAGTCACGTGCCAATCCCAAGACCAATCCCTATCAGAACCATACACTCATGAAAATCATGACCTATGCCTTGGAGCTGGACATATGATTTACCAACCAAGTTGGTTTAGATACCATAAATGATAAATTATCATTTTATGCTATCACAGTGAGTTATCTGAAATAGAAAGAATCTCAGCTTGTGGAAGGAACAGAAACTAATATTTTCTGAAGCCCCATCTGTGTAAGTTACTATTGTATAAGCTTTCTATAGGCTAGGGGAAAAGAACTGGGAAAATCTGATAATTTAAAAAATTACTATATTTTGCATTTTTTCTATTATCTTTAACTGTTAACAACTTTAGTGTCTTCAATATCTTTAAATGTTTAAATGTTAGTTCATTTTAAAACCTGAATTCAATAAAAATAACACTGGTAAAAGAATTTTAAAGAGCTGAGGCTATATGTTTCAGAAAGTTCTGCATTTTTATTATTATTTTTTCATGTTTAAAGATAACTTAGTTAATGAATTTTTTTCCATGTATACATTAATGCATTTATTGGGTACAATGTGCTGATTTCATATAGAATTGCTTTCATCACACTGGGTTATATATACTTCACCTTGTTTACTTAATTATTATGTTAGGATATTTATACTCTATACTTAATAGTTCCAAAAGTCAATGTCTCTGTTTTTGTGCCAATACCACGCTGTTTTGATCACTATGGCCTTGTAGTATAGCTGAAAGTCTGATAGAGTGATACACTGGCTTTGTTTTTATTACTAAGGATTGCCTAGGCTATACAGGGTTTCTTCTGGTTCCATACAAAATCAAGAATTATTTTTTCCAAATCTTGAAAGTATCATGATGGTATTTTAATAGGGATGGCATTGAATCTGTAGATTGCTTTGGGTAGTATAGACATTTTCACAATTTAGATTCTTCCAAGACAGGAGCATGGTGTGTTCATCCATTTGTTAATATCTTATGTTATTTCTGTGCTTAAAGCTTCATCAATTCCTTTTTAGAATTCCTTCACCTCTTTTGTTACATATATTCCTAGGTCTTTCATTTCTTTTCTTTTTCTTTCTTTCTTTTTTTTTTGAAGCTACTGTGAAAGAAATTGTGTCATTGATCAGCTTCTCATCTTAGCTGTTATTGGCATATACAAAGGCTACTCATTCATGGACATTGATTTTATATCCTGTGACATTGGTGTATTTTCTGATTACTTTCAGGAATCTTGTGGTTGAGTCTTAGGGGGTGGGGGGTGTCTGTAAATATAAGATCATATCATCAGCAAAGAGTGAGAGCTCCTCTGTACCCATTTGGATGCCATTTATTTCCTTCTCTTGCCTGATTGTATTTGGTGGAACTTCCAGCACTATGTTGAATAGTAGTGGTGCTACAGGACAACCTTGTCTGGTTCCAGTTCTAAGTGAAAAAGCTTTCAGTTTGACTCCATTCTGTATATTTAGCTGTTAGTTTGTCATAGATGATTTCAATCAGTTTCAGAAATGTGCCACTTTTCTCAAAATTCTTAAGTGTTCTAAATAGAAAATGATGCTAAATTTCATTGAATACTTTTTCTGTATCTATTGAGAGGATCATATGGTCTTTGTTTTTGTTTCTGTTGATATGGTGGATTACCTTTATGGACTTGTGTATGTTAAACCAGCCTTGCATCCCTGGGATAAAACCTACTTGATTGTGATGTATGACTTTTTTAATGAGAAGCTTTCATCTGTTGGCTAGAATTTTGTTGAAAATTTTTGCATCTTTATTCAGTAGTGAAATTGGTCTGAAATTCTCCTTCGTAGTTGAGTCTTTTCCTGGTTTTGGTCTCTAGGTGATGTTTGCTTCATACAATGTGTTGGGGAAAATCCCTTCCTTCTCAATTTTTGGAATAATTTCTGCAGCATGAATGTACATTCTTCTTTGAAGGTTTGATAGAATTCTGATGTGAAGCCATCTGGACCAGGACCTTTTTTGTTGTTGTTGGGAGATATTTTATTGTTCCTTCAATGTTAGTTCTTGAAATCAGTCTGTTCAAGAGATCTATTTCTTCTTGGTTAAGTCTAGGGAGAGGGTGTGATTCCAGGTATGAATCCATTTCCTCTACATTGTCAAATTCCTGGGTATAGAGTTTCTTGTAGTACTCAGAGATGATCTCTTGTATCCCTGTGGCATCTGTTGTTATTTTCTCTATATTGTTTCTGATTGATGTTGTTAGAGATTTTACTCTTTTATTTCTAGTTAATCTGGTCAAAGGTTTAATGATTTAATTAATTTTTTTAACAAAAACTTTTTTTGTTATTTTTCTGAATGATTCTTTTGTTTTCAATTTCATTAATGCCTGATTTAATTTTTTTTCTTTTTTTTCTACTGGTTTTGAGATTAGATTGTACTTCTTTTTCCAGTTCTATAAGATGGTTGATTAGTTTGTTGGTGCACTTTCTGTTTTTTAAATGTAGGCTTGTAATGTGGTAAATTTCCCTCTTAAGACAGCTTTTGCTGTATCCTACAGTTTTCGTAGCTTGTGTCTTCATTGTTGTTATCTTTGAGGAATTTAATGATTTCCTCTTTTATTTCTTCCTGAATCCAAATATCATTCAGCATAAGGTTATTTAATTTCCAAGTCTTTATGTGGGGATGAATGTTTTTGTTGGAGTTCCACCTTTAATTGTTTTTGGTCTGAGAAGATACAAGGTATAATTTCTATTTTTAACTTTGGAGAGGTTTGATTTCTATCCTAGAATGTGGTCGATTTTGGAGTACGTACCATGGGCTAACAAAGAAAATGTATATTCCTTAGGTTTGGTTTGGTTTGTTCTGTATGTGTCTATTAATCCCATTTGTTCTAGGGTCACATTTAAGTTCTTTGTATCTTTGTTTAGTTTCTGTTTAGAGGATGTGTCTATTTCTGTTTGAGGCATGTTAAGATCCCTGACTGTTATGTTATGGGATATCATATTGCTTAGACCCATCAAGGTCTGTTTCATAAATCTGAAAGAATTTATGTTGGATGCATAAATATTTAAAATTGAAATATCTTCTGGTATTGTTCCTTTGACCAGTACAAAGTGTCCATCTTTGACTTTCTAAACTTCAGTTGATTTACATCCACTGTATATGAAAATAAGAATGCAACACCTCCTTTCTCCTGATTTCCTTTTGCTTGAAATACTGTTTTCCATTTCTTAACCCTGAGTCTTGATCTGTCCTTCAAGGCTAGGTGTGTCTCCTGGAGACAGCATATGGATAGCTTGTGCTTTGTTATGCAATCAGCCAGACTGTACCTCTTCAGTGTGAATTCAGTCTATTGACATTTATAGAGAGAATTGATATGTATGGTGGAGTTCTATTCATCTTATTTTGTGAAAGTCCATTGTGCAGTTACATGGTTTGTGCCAGTGTGGAAGTTAAGTTTTGACCTTCAGCTTTTAGGTGTTTACTTTTCTGGTGGTCCATTGGTGAGTGTTAAGAATAGGTCTATACATTTTCTGTAGAGCTGGCCTTATTGTGGTGAATTTTCTCAGTATTTCTATATCCACAAAAGATTTCATTTCCCCATCAAATTTGAGGCTTAGTTTAGCAGGACACAGAATTATGGGCTGAAAATTGTTTTGTTTAAGAATGTTGAAGTTGGATGATCATGTTCTTTTGGCTTGGTAGGTTTCAGTTGAAAAATCTGCTGTCATCCTAATGGTTCTGCCTCTGTAGGTCAGTTGGTGCTTACTCCTGGTTGCTTGTAGAATATTTTCCTTCATCTTGACTTTGGACAGGTCTTTACAATGTGTCTTTGAGAGGCTCTGTTTGAGTTGAGATGACCCAGGATTCACTAGCCATCTCAAAGGAGTGTGTTGGGGTCTTTATTAAAATTCAGGAAGTTTTCATTTATGATAGTTTCCAGTTTCCAGTAAGGCTTCCATTCCTTTGGGATAAACTTCTTTCCCTTCAGGAATCCCTGTTATTTGTATGCTTGAATGTTTTATGGAGTCCTGTAGTTCTCTAAGTTCCTTTTCTGCTTTCTCTCTCTTCTTTTCTGCCTCTTTAACCACTTAAGTTAACTTGAAAACATTATCCTCTTACCCTCAGGCTCTTTCTTCTCCATGGCCTAACCTATTTTGGATAGTTTCTACTGCATCTTTACATCCCCTGAATGCCTCCTTCATTTTCTTACACTCTACCATACCCTTTCTATAGTCTACATATCTCTCATCTGACTTTTGGTTCTGTCTTTCCATTTTCTTATCCATTCCTTTTATGGTCTTTACCATCCATATTTTAAATTCCCTTTCTGTCTAGTCCATTAATTCTTTATAGATGGAGTCTTCTGCAGCAGTTGCCTCATGGTCCCTTGAGGGAGTTCCTCTGTTTTGGTTTTTCATGTTGCCTGAATTTTTCTGTTGGTTCCTCCTCATGTGTACTTTATTCTTGTTCATCTCCATGTCCTCCTTTTTCCTTCTGAGTGCCTACATTGTTTCAAACAGAAGTCCTTCCTGTTTGTGACAGCATGTTTCAATGTCTATGGCACACCAGGTGGCACTGTATTTTTATTTTTTTTAGGAGACAGAGCACAGCCTGCAATCTCTGTGGTTCTTATTCCTAACATAGTTGACTTTGGTGATCACCTGATTGTTCCTCAGCATTCAGACCCTGTGGGGTTGGGAATTTAAAGCTCACAAGAATCCTTCAGGGGAAGGTCTCACAGTGCCTCTTGACACCAATACCCATGGGGTGCGGGAGTCCCTCAGCCTACCCCCAGAGTGGAGTTCTGATCCCAGAAGTTGGAATTAAGACAGCCGTGCTTTAGGCCTCTGCTAAGACCTTCATTTGACCTTCCCACAATGGTACCACCTGGCCCCCCAGACCTTCTCCATATGGCTTCCTTACCACCCACTAAACCTATGACAAATCCAGTCCAGCAGTCAAATCTGGTTGCTGTTTATGTTTCTAATCCACCAACACTTCCAAGCTTTCCATTCAATGTGCAGTTTCCCCCAACAACTGAAAACTCAGGAGAGTCTTCCTCCTGTCCCACATCTCGGGGGGGGGGGGATCAGCCAATCCCAGCTGGTCACAATCACTTGCCTAATTCATCAGATTCACTTCTCTGGGTCATATATTGCATCTGACTCACCACCTCCTCACTGTACTTCCTGAGCTACAACTCTGGGTAAGGTCCCTATTCCAGGTATGCCTGGCTTCTCTCTTTTTCCCTAGTCATTCTAGAAGAGCTTAGCTGAATGATCCTTCTGTTCTGCCATCTTGCTCTGCCCCCTATTATTTTTTTCTTTTGTAGACATGGGGTCTTACTCTTGCTCAGGCTGGTCTTGAACTCCTAAGCTCAAGGAATCCACACACCTCAGCCACTACATTTGTTTCTTAACATTAATAAGCTTCTATTGAATAGAAAACATTAATAATCTTATGACTTTTAGTTTTTGTGTCTTTAAAAAAATTACTTTCGTATGCTTTGATAAATTGTCTACCACAGTTTTTTTTTTTTCAATTAGCTTATTGTATATAGTATCTACCTTTAAGAAGCTTTCATTAATGTATCACTTGATATAGTTAATTTGAATAAAACATAAATGCAAATTTACTGTATTACTACACTTATCAATAATGTGACTGACTATTTTACACAATTGATTTTTTAATATCATTTATAGCATTATAATAGAGTTTTACTGTATTTCTTGAAAGCTCTGGTCATTAAACATTTATTTATAATTTCTATAATATATTTTTTGTTTATTATCAATAAAATGGTTAAAATTGTGATCCTATATATATATATTTATTATACTTTGCAAATTGATATCTTCGGTTGTTTATTTAGAAGTAGGTCTACAGTGATACACACCTCTCGAAACTGAAGGTCTTTTCCCTACATTCTGTATATTCCTTTCTTTGTTAATGAATAGAAGAGGGACATTCCCATAAAACTTCTTTTTGGTGTAGGAGAATCACTTTCTGACAGAGATCTGAGCTTAAAATAAAATTTCCCCATGTGCACATAAATAGAGGTTCCATGTCATGCCTTGATAGTACCTTTAAGACATGCCTCTACTCATATTCCTTCATAAATACAGTAGCTTGAGGTTGGGTGAGATTCTCAGTTACTATATAAAGTGCTTGCATTCTTAGTATGCATTTATAATCTTTTAAAATGGCTACGTATCCAGAATTAAATAAAAATATTTCTATAAAAGAATTGAAACCATAATTATGTATTTTATTCTATGGACAGAAGTAATGTTGAATTAACATTTTTACATTTAAAATTTTGGAATTATTTTGCTTTTACAACAAAAACAAAAATTGTAAGTATTCATTACCTTTCCTCCTACCCATCTCACCTACTACAGATAATGATCTCCCTGCCTGCTCAGTCCCCTGGGAATTTACAATCCATTGTTAGTAATGGGAGGGGAAATAGAGGAGGCAAAGATAGGAAATCAGCAGTCACATTGTGAAGGCAAAGTCGCTGTAAAATGAGAAAAGAAGAGAATAATTGGAAAGTAAAAGAAAAAGAAAAAAGGAGTAAACAAAGTGAAACAGTATCATATGTGATCTGAGACTAGGGTTATTTGAAACATCTGAGGTTTTGATGGTGACTACTGGCTTATAAAAAGTTGAGGACTTGTGGAAAGCAGCAGGAAGAGAGAGCTGGTAATAGACAATATTAAAAATGCCTGTGTCTTAGGAGGAGATTTGATCCTTTAATAATTTTTAAGAGAGTCTTAAATGCTTAAACTGCCTTTCAAGTTTCTAGGCAAGTCTGGTGATTATTTAATTATAGCTATATTCAGACTTTGCTGAAGGTAGCTCAAATTTATATGGGCTCATTTGATTTATTTTGTCCTTAAAATAAAATTTTCTAAAAAGTAAATACTCCATTATGGTCTATTCCCTTAACTTATTAAGATGTGTGTACGTGTGTGTATAATTTTTGAATACTTTTAATTTTACTGATAATTTCCCTGCTGATTATGTGGAATTTTGTGTTACAGTGCCGAAGCACATGCTTGGTGAGTCATGTAAAATAACTTTTTAGAAAATGTTACCTCAAGAAAGTTACCATTGTTGCTTTGCAGTCTGACAATCTAGATGCCTAAATGCCTTCTATACCATGACTATATATTAGCTAGTTGAATGGATAGAAATTAAGACTCAAATCTAGATGCACAAATATATGTGGGGATAATAATTTTTTATCAGTCTTTTGACACAATTAGTAAAACCATCTGCTTTATAAAATGTGCACTCCTAAAACTGGTGGTTTCTAAGAGGTGATTCTAGGACAGTGGGGTCCCAAAAGACCACATTCGTGGGCAATTCATTAGATACAATGAAGTGTGAAAAGTAAAATATATAGAACTTTGAGTATAAAAAGTAATAATTAATAGGAAATTTCTTAAATTCTGTTTTGTCAAGCCTAAGGGCACAAGGTTATTATTTCATGTCAGTCTTAACAGCTTTATTAATGAAAAACAAACATCTGAAAATGGCATGGGAGGGAGAGAAAAATACAAATACATAAAAATTAATGAAATTAATCAAAAACCAAAAAGTCACTGAATGATTTAAATTACATGTAATTTAAATACACATTTAAATCATGACATAGAGAAACTGCATATGACAGAGTAAGCATATTTTTATCTTTCAAAAATAAATACAAATGAAAGTTGATTACAAAATAACCAAGATGCCCCAGAAAATATACATAAGCTATAACTGAAGGGAAATATTAATGAGCTCATCATTGTGCCAATCTGATACCAAATCAGTAAGTCTATTTAGTGCTTATCATGTACTGTTACGTTGATTTAATGATGCTATTAGCGATATTTGCAGTGATTGGACTGGCATAAACAATTAGTATTTAGGATACCCTATCTCAGTAGAAAAAACGCCTAATTCAACTAATTGCTTCTAGTTCTACTTCCATTAACTGCACACTTCGTACATGCTAATAATCTTATTATCAGCTGCTGCTGAGTTAATTAAAATTCATGTCTACAAGCATAGACAAAAACTTATGTATTCTGATCAGCTTTTATATATTGAATAAAAATTTTGGAAGACCAAATTTAAATGTTAATTTCCAGAAAGTGCAAATGCATTAAAAAGATGCGTATGCCAAATTAACTTATGGACAACTCAAAAGAAGTTGAAAAAATATTTTAAAATTATAATTATAGGATAACAGTTAAGAATCATGCCAGATCCTTTTTGTGAATGTAAAAGATGGTGTTTTCAAAAAAAATAATTGTTCATTCTTTGAGTAAAAGAATATATCCCCAAATGACTTTATTGATAGGACTTTTTTCCTGAAAAGAGGATATATTTTAATTTGCCTTTTAGATCCACAAATGAACCCGAAATATATTTTCCTTTTTGTATATATTTTACTATTTTGGATTTTAATAAGTCATTTGTAGGTAAAGTGTATAGATTCAATCTTGAACAAAGCACTTTTCTTATTTTTGTTTGTTAGAGGGATAATATATATAATATCTTATTTGTGTCTACCAATAGTGACTTGAGTTTTAAAATTTTATCATTTATAACTCTAATCATTAGTGACAGTGAACGTACTGGGCAGCATTTTATTTTTAAGAATGTCACAATATATTTTAGCCACATTAGCTGTGTAACTAATAATGAAATAAAGATTATGGTATGACTAATTTTAACTGGATTTTATTCAAGTAGAATCTTTCTAATTGGGACAAATCTTAAATGAAAGTAAGTATTCCTGTTCCTAAGAAGTATTCTTTAAGTATTCAAGTGCCTAGATCCTCTCAATAGGGAATTAGCAAGCCCTACTTTGTCATAACATGACATATATCATATGGTAAGGACACTGCTATAGTGTGCTTTTTGTTTTAAGAACAAATTGTCCTAAAAATGTATGAATAAAATGTTATCTATATATGTAAATGTGAATGTACAAAATAAGTGTATCGATTAGTTACCAGAAATTGAATTCCTGTGACCTCTCTTACCGCAGCAATAACAACAAATAACAGCAGTAAGATAACATTTTTTTTCCCCAGAGAAAAACTATTAGCACATTGCCCACAAATTAAATTCAGCCAAACAAAAAACAATGTAGATGTGGAACTCCACAGGTGCCAGGTGGAACTTTCTTTTCTATCTTTCTCTAGTTTATTGAAACAAATTTATCAAAATTTTGCCAATCTCTTTATGTTATTCATTGCTTTTGAGGCACTTTTCATAACTGTAATACAGCTGTGTATACACCCGAATTCTGAACTGATAAATCAAAAATCAGTTTCTCATTCTTACCTTATTTAACTTTTTTGAATTTGACACACAGATGCCTTCCTTCTTTAAATTTCATCCTGATAAGAAGAAGAAGTTAACTGATGACTCCATACTGAACCTCAGAGCCAAAGCAGTCTATAATAGACATACTCTTATCTGACAATGTGAATGTTACTTTCGTTGCATTATTATTATTATTGCTTATATTTTGATGCAGCAATCATCTGATTTCTTTTCTGAATATATTTATTGTTGTTCATTCTTTACAAGGTTTTTGTTTCTAGTCCTTATCTTAAACATTGTTATTGTTACTAAATTTTGATCATTTTTAATTCTGTGAAGGTGAAAGTGGAAACCTAATAAGCACATGTATATGTAAAAAAAAAATAATAATAAATTTCATCCTGCTCTGATTCACTTGAAATCCTTTTATGGGGTTCTCCTCCTAATAAGCACATGTTTATGTAAAAAAAAAAATTAATAATAAATTTCATCCTTCTCTGACTCACTTGAAATCCTTTTACGAGGTTCTCCTCCTACTTGACATGTTGCGTTCTCAGTGTCTACCACTGGCTCTTAATTCTCTATGACTTTAACACACAGTGTTCTCTATGGTTCTCTCTGTGGCTCCGACCTTTCCCCTTGCTCCCATTATGAAAAGGTGCATCTTATGTGTTCCTTATGTCAGCTACCAACACTACCCGGTTCCTTTCAAAATAACACTGCTGGCCTTTAATCAGAGGTACACAATAGCATTCAGTATAGCTTTCCTAAGAATTGCATACTTGAATCTATGTCACTGTTTCCAAAATTAAACTCAGTATCTATCCCCTAAACATGTGTTTACAATCTAACCCAACTACATCAGAGAAAGAGCAGTTCCCCTTTTGTTCCACACAGCACAATGGATTGAGTGAGACATCTTGCTTACTTATCTAGATACACCCAGGAAAGTTAAGCTCTGCAAAGTCAGGGACAGCTTCGGATATATTTTGCTCAACATGTTTACCTAGTTCCACTCTCTTAGAGGAAAAGAGGCATCACGGAGTGGCTCATCATTGTCACCCTCCCCCACACATAATCAGTCCCCAGCTTCTCCTTATTCCTCATCCTAAAAGCCTCTGCAGTTCACTGCTCTGCCACATCCTTTGTTTATTATTTTATCGTCTAGGGCTTCATATGATAGTAGTTCCCTAACTCATGTTTCTGTTCAGGCCTGTTCATCCACAGAATTATCTCCTCCTGATGGATTCCAGTTCCTGCAGACAACACAGAAGTCTCTTCTACATGGGCTGCTACTTACTCCAATGTCATCCGTGCTCTGCACTTTCCACTTTCCCCATCGACGCATATTCACTAACTTAAATTTAATGAACTCGTGATTTCAGTGAACACACTGTGCTCCTATTACATGGCACATTAATAGATATTGACATTAATAAAGTATAGATATCAATACAAATATAGATACTAGTACATACACAAACATTTAGAGATAGACACAAAGACAGACATAAATATAGATAATTTTAGCCAACTCTATCCAATTCTTCTGTATTTCTTTCTGTATTTCCTTCCGTAATTCTTTCTGTATTTCACATGTATCCTCAGAGCTGTGCTCCCTTCCACCATGGTGCAGACTATGGTGTTCCCCAGGTGTTCCCACATAATCGCTATTAAAGCCTTTTGGACATTGCTTCCACACGTCTGCACTATACACTCCTTGCTGGCACATTTTCTTAAGTGACATAGTGTCATGGAATCAGTAATAAAAATATTTGTTAAAAAATGGGAATTTAAAAATGACAATCTGTGTTATCAAATCCCTCTACCATGTAAAAATGTAATTTATAATACACCTACCCAAGTAACAGAGGCATAAATAACCTCAGTTTAGAATTCTATAAAAAAAGTCACTTTAGAACTCTTTCCTGAAATACAAGGCAATTCATTAATACTTAACATAAGGAAAATAAATCCTAAGATAAAGAAAATAGAAAGATTTTACTTTTATTTACTGAAAACCTTTAAAATTTTACTAATGTAAAATATACTTTAAATAATACTTGAAAAATCCCACTTCAGCTCTTTTTTTTTTTTTTTTCACTTTGGCTCTTTTTAATCTGTTAATTAATAAGTGAACTTTATAGTAAGAAGGTGCACAGTTGAAAATTTGATTTGAATTTGAAGTTCAAATTGCTCTGACATATGTAACTCTAATGCTTAATTTTGTTTACACTTTCATAAGAGTGTAGATACCTATTAGGAAACTTTTGTTTTTACAAATAATAATCTTAACACTGATTTGTAATGAAAGAAAAAGAGGACATAAATGCTAAGTAAAATAAGCCAGACACAGAAAAATATGCATAACCTCATTTACATGTATAAAGAATCTGAAAAATATTCAAATACATGAAAAAAAGAGAGTAAAAAGGTAGTTATTAAGGTGGGGGGGGGAAGTAGGTGGAAATGGGGATAAATAGGTGAAAAAGTACAAACTTGCAGATATCCAGGATGAATAAATCCAATAAATGTTAAGTAATACAAATAATGAATGATGTATAGCATGAGGACCATAGTTAATAATATACTGTACATTGAAAATTTGCTAAGAGAGTAGATTTTAGGTGTGTGTTAGCTATACACACACATGTACACATCAAAGGCAACTCCAGAAAGTGATGGGAAGGGTAATTTACATAACTGTAGTAATTATATATTTATACACACACATACGTACATGTATCTACTATATACTATACACACACACGAACACACACACACACACACACACATATATATGCACCTCTCTCTCTGTGTATATATGAAGCATCACATTATACACCTTAAATATCTACAATACAAACACAGCCTCAAATTTTGGTACTTAGGGAAAGGCAAAGTAGTTGGCTTTTTCTACTTGATTCAGTTCCGCCCTCAGTAAGCGAGGCAGGAACTCCACCAAGAAGAGCTCAGTTGAGACATCAGAAAGAACACTTCCTTTCCTTTCATTAAAAATAGATCCTGTGTTTCATTTATACAAAATGTGTGTGCATCATCTGCAGTCAAGAGTCAGTGACATCCCAAGCACAGACTGATTGCTGTTTTGCTCAATACCAGGATAGTAAGAAAGACACCACTTTAGACTTTAAAGAGAAAAAAAAGAAACACCATATATTCCATCCCTTAATACAAAACACATTTTCATTTTGTTTGATGTAAGCATCACAATTAACAATGCATCAGTATAACCTCTATAGTGATATCAATTATAATTCACCATTGTACAATCGGGGTTAGAACCACCAACCCTGCATAGTGAAAAATCCCTATAAAACTTGTGACTCCCTGAAAACTTAACTAAAAACCTGCTATTGACCAGAAGACTTACTGATAACATAACCGTCAATTAGCATATATTGTATGTTATATATATTATATGCTATATATATATATATATATATATATTTTTTTTTTTTTTTTCTTTTTGAGACAAGGTCTTGCTCAGTAGCCCTGGCTAGAATGTAGTGGTATCATCTTAGCTTGCTATAACCTCAAACTTTTGAGTTCAAGTGATTCTCCTGCCTCAGCCACCCAAGTAGTGAGGACTACAGGAGTGCACCACCTTGCCTGGCTGATTTTTCTACTCTTTTGTAGAGTCAGATTCCCACTCTCACCCAGGCTGGTCTCAAGCTCCTGACCTCAAGTACTTCTCCTGCCTCTGCCTTCCAGAGCATTGAGATCACAGGTGTGAGTCACAGCGGCCAACCTGCATTCTTCTAATGAAGTAAGTTAGAGCAAAGGAAATTTTAGTAAGAAGATCATGAAGAAAATATACTTACGTTCATGAAGTAGAAATGATCGTGAACGTCTATATCCTCTTCGTCTGCACACTGAGCAGGCAAAGCAGAAAGAGGAGAAGAGTTTGGTTTCGTTGTCCCAGGGATGTCAGAGGTGGAAGAAAATCTGCGTGTAAACCCAAGCAGTTCTGACCTGTGTTTCTCAAGGGTCAACTGTAGTCTAAGAGAATGTGAGAAAATAAAGTCTGAAAAATAAATCAGATAAAAGGAGGAGGAAATGGTTTGCAAGTCTCTTTTGGACATGGAAGAGAAGACAGGAAGATAGCTATAGCATCCGAGCCCTTGAGGGATGGCATGTGTGCCCTGCTTTGACAAGCAGCTGTGTGCACAGGATAACCCACAGGCGATGCAGACCAGGAGTAAGAGTTGACGGCCTTGGGGGGAACTGGGTATAGCATCTCCATCCTTCCAGTGAGTCCTCCATCAACTGGAGATCAGATCAATTTTGCCCTTCTATGAAACATAAACATCTCAGACAATGAGTATTTTTTTGTATTATTTCTATAATATTCAAAATATTCTAGTTTTAGTGACTTTTCCAGTATTGCTTTCAAACGTTTCCTGGTTGAATATATTGTTTTCATAATAGCTCATTGCACATTAAAGGTGCTACTTTCCACTTCAAAATAACCAGACCTCCCACCCCCAGGGCTTGTCACTGTTGGTGGCCTAGTCTAAAGGGTCACTGCAAGTAGGAAACACCAACTGCTGTCATTTTTCAGCAAATGTTGTCATTTTCTTTCTTTTTTTTTTAGCTCATATTAGTTTTCACTGGGTTCTGATAGGATTTCATCAGCTGCCGGGTTCTTACCGGTATCTTGCTACCTCATTAGCAAGCATCATTTAACACGAGCTCCTGAGCCGACATGATGCCACCTTGCTCAACCTTTTGGCTTTCCTTGGGACTGTCCCAACATAGCCTCCTTTCTCGTCACTACAAGACGACTGTCAGCCCTTTGTGATCGGATAATTAATAATCAATTAACATTTGATAATAAGTAGCATTATATTGTACTTTGGCACCTGAAGTAATTTATTTTCATTACACTAGGAGCAGCTCTTCACCAATTACAGTGAGAGCAGGTTCACAGGCTACGATTCCTTCCTTTCTTAGAAAGTTTGTGTAACAGGAAATACTAAGAGGTATATAAAAGAGGTGTCACATAGGTATAAGACATTAATTATTCTTGCTATATTAAGTGAGCTCGGGATCCTAACAAGAAAGGCACTATTTAAGCATAAAATATTGGTGGTGTGTCTCTACTTGCAAAGCGTATAAATTATATCTTGAAATTTCCCAGACACAAAGCAAGTTTTTACCATTGTCAGCGAGCAAAGCCAAAGTCACTGTTCAAGAGGGAGCCTCCTGTATCATCAAAATAATTGCCAGCTGAGCCCTGATCCGTTCATCATTACCAGTTATCATGAGGTGGCTCAGTTAGAAAGAACATAGTCCAATTTCTAGGTGCCAGGTTGAATGTGATATGATAACAGAAAGTGAATTCCTTAGTTCATAAAGATAGCAGCCTCGATATCAATACTATTTATGGCAAATAACTTTGATACACTAAAAGGTAATTTCTTCTGAACAGAACAGAATTTATTAAAACTGAATATTTTCTTCCAAAATTGTGGGCTGCTATACGTCAATTAGCAAGTTGAATAAGGTCTTCAGGTAAAACATTAGAATGAGAGAATAAATAATTATCCACTTTTTGAAATGTACGAAAAAAGCTTTGTTAAATGTGACACATTTAAATGTATTGATCTCTGTGTAGTGCGTAAAGTAGTAGGTTTCTAATAAATGTTAATTGAATGAACCATACATCCCTGAGAGTGTATGAAAATGCCATGAAGTAATAAGCTTAATCTGGTATTGTGTCTTGTGCTAAAATTATTTTCCATTCATTGGATGTCCTATACATGAGGTTGTTCTTTTTTTTTTTTTTTTTTTTTTTCTTTCTTCTATAAAAAGAGGCTTATTTAGATTTAGAATCATCCAGTGACTGAACAGACATTAACCCATCCGGGCTTCAGGCCTGAGCTGAGGAGCTGTCCCTGGGCTTCCAGATGGAGCAGGTGGTCCAGCCAGCTTGCTGGTTGGCTGCAGTGCTTCCAAACAACTTTCCAGCTGAAGGCTGTGACTGTAGTTTTCAGAAGACTTGCCTGGGCCTCAAAGGACTAGGGTGGAGGTAGAGGAGTCCTTTGTACAAAAAGTGCTATCCCAGGGGGGCAGCGCCTGTGGCTGAAGGGGTAGGGCACCGCCCCCATATGCCGGAGGTGGCGGGTTCAAACCGAGCCCTGGCCAAAAACTGCAAAAACTGCAAAAAAAAAAAAAAAAAAAGTGCTATCCCAGGAGCTTCCCAAGGATCATTGTTGGACAGTTCAGCGATTATCAGGGTGGGCGACTGCTGCCTTCCTCAGGCTTGAACTGCAGGTACAACTAGACATCTTGGCCAGCAATTTACCAAAAAGCATCTGAGAGTCTCCTTGAAACTAGCTGTGATGGTAAGAACCAAATGTTTGCTGATCTAACACTTGTAAGCAGACCACAGAAAACCGCAATTAGAAACGTCCTACAAAAGTGAAGGAATATTTTCTAAAAATATTTTTTACAGCACTTTAAACCGCTTACAAAAAGCTACAAAAATCAAATTTACCAGGACATATGTGTTAAATAAAAACGTTGTTTTCTTGTTAGCGCACATATATACAGGTCTGTGTATGCTGGACTCGTGTTTCTCTCCCTTTACTCACAAGTATCACCTGCCAGGTGCACAGACGCACCCGCACATACAGCGCCTTCCACAGATGCAAGGAAACCAAAACTGGAAAGCAAGATCTCAGCTCGAGGGCTCTGCCTTCACCCCCCGGGGGCTGCCACCATCCTCCACCGAGTGTTGCTGACGCCGCTGGATTCACTGCCCAGGCCTCCTGGTCCTGGTCCTGGTCCATGACCCTTCGTTGATACCTCAGGTCTAAAATGTTTTCCTCAGGCTGCGCGGAGGCTCGCGCCTGTAATCCCAGCACTGGGGAGGCTCAGGAGGGTCAACTGCCTGACCTCACAGGTTCGAGACCAGCCTGAGCAAGACCCGGATCGCATCTCTAAAAATAGTTGGTGTTGTTGTGGATGCCCGAAGTCTCAGCTACTCGGGAGGCTGAGGCAAGAGGATCGCCTGAGCCCTAGAGTTTGAGGCTGCTGTGCCGTATGACGCCACAGCACTCTACTGGGGTGACAAAGCGAGAGTTTATAAAAAAAAAAAAAAAAAAAAAAAAAAAAAAGACAAAGGCAAAAATAGAAAATAAATAAAATAAAATACAAGATTTCCTCTGAGCCGGATTCCTGCTGTCCTGAAAAATGAACCCAACCTGTGCCTCCCTACCGCCGGGGCCCACCGTCCTTCTTTGTGAGCAAAGGCCTGGCCCTTCGGGGCAGCCACTGGGGGGGACTGAGGAGGCTGGCCCGCTCGCCCCTTGCAGGGCACACTCTTTCCAAAGTGGAAGCCCTGTGTGGACAGTAAGGGGAGAACTCTGGAAAAGGCAGGCTGGGCGGCCCGGCTGGGTCCTTGGTCCCATTCTCTCTATGGCTCTCCAGATCCTCCTTCCAAGCTGAGTCTCTGCTTTCTAAGTTGAGTGCCCACGGGCTGGACAGCCCCCTCTGGAGGGCAAAGTTAGTCCAAGAAGGATGAGGTTGGCCGGGGGTTGAGTGTCCCTCCTGACTCCTGACCCAGGAGTCAGGTAGCTCTGGCTCTGGTCACTCACAAAGAGGGTCCCCTGGCACCTCTGCCCGCGGTGCCTCCTCAGTACAGAGAGGCAGAGAAAACGCCCCTTGCAGGCACCAAAGGTCTGTTCATCTTATCTGATACAACTTGTTTTCTAGTGATCTAATTGTTTTATTCAAATCAAAATCGGGACTGGTTTACTGTACAGGTTGGATGGTGAACGTAGTCTACTTAGATTTGAGTTTCAGCTACATCATTAATACAAAATGAAATAGTTCATCAGTAGGTCCTACTTTAATGCCTGGGGGATAGTCAGCCCTTGACACATGTTCCGCAAGTTAGGCAAGTAAAGTGGAAGAACACTTACTAAACATTCTGACGTTTTTCAATATGGCACAAACATGTATTAGATGCTGTATATTAGATAATATTTACAACTCTTATTGCCTCAATTGCTAATTGGGGGTTCCTTGCGGTTCCCTAAAACAATCAGGAAGTCCCTAGGCCAAAAATCTAAATGGCATTGCTAATTAGAACATGAGTGCCATCTAGTGGTAGCTACGACTAACTACAGGCTGACTGGTGAACATCAACAAAAAGAAACAGGCCCGGAAAATGGTTTGCTTTATAATGCAATGGGAATGAGTCTCAGGCAAGCAATGAGGCTTCTTATTTACACCTTGTCCAAACAATAAATACACACACACACACACACACACACACACACACACACACACATATTACATCAAAGCGTGGGGGAAATTTAGTTTCTGGGCCACATGAGGCATACAGTCTAGCTCTATCCATAAAGATTGACATAAAAAATTTGTAAGCTGGATTATGAATGCAAATTATAAACAATAGGAGTCCCACAGTAGACAAGCCCATGAAAGGCTGGACAATAAAGACAAGTATAGTATTTGACACCAATATATTTTTTTTTTTTTTGAAAGAAGATTATTCTTATTTAGGATCAAACGTCAGACAGGTCAAGTTGATGTAAGCGACAGGCTTGTGAGACTGGGAAGATTCAGGAAATGATCAAGGTGCACCACACATATCACACATATGACCTTCCTTTAAAACCAGACACAATACATTAGACTGATTAAAGATATCACTGGAAATTTTTATTCCACGCTGAGAAGATTGGTGTGCAGAGACAATAGAGAGAAATATTGATGTTTGGTCATACACAAATGAATCTTAGGGTTGATTTCCTTAGAAAAAGAGCTTTACATGACAAGACCATGGCAAGAGTTGCTGCACAAAAGAGTAATTTGACATTTATAGAAATATGTGTATTAAAATGAATAAAGCAATCAATCCTGAGATCCAAGATATAGTCAAGAAAAGAAATAGAAATGGTTATCTAAAGGCTGCCACTGGATGAGAAGTAATAAGAAAACCAGACTTTTAAGTTAGTAAGATTTCAAAATTTCCTTCCATTTTCTAAAACCTTAGTTTAATTGCCAGTGTTTTTTTGTTCTTTCATAAGGAGAAATATTTTTGTCACACCAAGGGTCTAGCACAAGAGTGGGCATGAATCCCACCTATAGAGGAAGTTAGACATTTACAGCTTCTGTAGTAAAGTTTTGGACTGTGACCACCAAAAAAGTCAAATTAGAGCTCTTCCCTCCTACCTCTTACTGGTTTGGGTTGCAGATGTTACCAAGACATCCACAAAGTAGGCTAAGTTCTTCAGTGTTGTTTACTGAAGCAGCTGTTAAATTAATTAAGTTGGTGTATTTTCCAAGTCTGATTAAGATATGTTTACTTCTGCTTTCACAAAACAGCTGTGAAATAAGTACAAAAACGGATGTTCTAGAAACACAAAGATAATTAAAATCATCATATTTTGTCCAGTTCAAATAAAAGTTTGCTATTGGTTCTTCATGTTTCATTTTACATTTTTAGGCAATACTACACACATATCAACAACACAGATTTTGTTTCCTTAACTTTCTTTTTATTTAAGTACTTTCATGTTTATATTCTTATTAACATGCAACATAGGGGATGAAAACATCAAAACAGAAAATGCAAATGCTAAAAGTAGCTCCAGTAGGCAAATTAAGTGATCCAAAAAAGAGGACTGATCTAGATCTGAGCTGAGAATTATTCTGACGTTTTATGGTATAATTTGGTGGCAGGTAACAGAGGTTATGCTGTATTGACTAGAACCTAGAGTGTCGTGTGAGTCAAATGAAAGGGAAGGGGAAGGAGGGCATGAATTAAAGAAGGAAATCAGTAACACAAACAAGACAAAAGCTTAGCGGCAACTCAACTGCTACAGATGTGATGCATCTGCTTTCTTGCCCACTGGGGGAATAGGAGATAAAGAGATTAAGACATTTATACGAAGATGGCTAGACAACAAGATCAGATAATCAACATGACAGCTACACTGAGGTACTATAGCCATAGCGTGGAGAAAATGACCTGCCCAACCACTGAACTCACGTACAAACAAAATTTTAAATTTATTAAATGTTCAAATGCTATTTCATCAGGGTACGGGATGTGCTGTTTAATTAAAAATGTCGCCAACATTATGAAACAGAGGGAAACAAGTGATCCTTTATTAATGATGTTTTATTAATCAAAAGCATTGGGATTTTAAAATAAGGCATACTGTTTTGTCTTTTAAAAGTACACCTTAAGGAAATCCTACTTTCACATAGCAATAAAAGAAACTCTTAGTTGTGACATATGTGAAAAGATCTCAGGGGACTTGGAAAACATAAGTCAGTTTGTTTTTCCTTGGTGGAATTCTAAGGAGATTTTATTTTATTTCTTACTTTAAGCACTGCTATTTCTCTAATTTCAGACGCTGACCTTATTAAAGCTGAACCTTGTGGATATCATAGGATACAGAATTTATATCATCTGTTGAGTTTTCACTTTCCAAATACAATGTTGTAAAAATATACAGTTCAAAAAAAAAATTCATAATAGCAAAATTCTGGATTTTTTCAAAAAGACGAGTCAGAAAGACTGATATTGTATATATTACATGTGTGGATGGTAATATAGAGTATATATTTGCTTCATCTTAAGAATTGGAACTCTGTAAGTTATAAAAGAAATGAGAACAAATGTAGTCACCTTCTCTGGATCCCAGTAACGTGTAGCGAGGTCACCTAGTCACCCCCAAAGAATAACTTGAAGTTAACATTCTACATTTGAACTGACATAAATAGATCTTACTATTTTTAATTAACCAGATTCACCATTTCCTTTCCTTTCCTCTTTGAGATAGCTTTAAAAGGAAAAGTGCTAATATATTACCTACCTGTTTCAAAAATATTTTTACCTCCTTTTCTTGTAATGATATCGCTCCCTCTATAAAAAGACAAAACATCGTAAGTCTTTAGTGCTTTGATTAAAACCTATAAAGATTTAATCCATCTACATTATTAAAAAGGTAAATTTTCACTTTCCCTTTAATTGTAGGAGGGTACCATGTGATGACAGTGTTTCTTTACACTGGCTACTAACAATTTTTTTTTTCCAGGGATTTATCTATTTTTTAAAAGTTTCAGATCAATATGAGGGTACTTACCATTAGGTTACTATGTCTGTGTTTGTTAGGAGCGGTCCCTGGTATGGGTGAGTCCCTCATCCAGGAGTGTGTCATGCACCATTGTCTAACTTCTTACTGCTTAAACAGAGGACAGTTCCCAGTAAAGCATCAAGAAGTTTGCTCTATAAACTCAAGGTCGGGCTTCCTCTCACCTCTCCTACTACCACCTTACCTTGTGTCTTGATTTCATTGACCTACATTTTTTATTCATTTTTAATTGAATAGATTTGTTCACGTGAACTTACATTCTTCCTGGAACAAAGCTGGTTGAAAGAAAATATACGAAATACATAATATGATGGCTCTAAATGCCAAAATTATCAAGTCATATGTAATAGAAAGGTGTTCCAGGAAAGGATGAAAACTGACAGCTAGCTCACCTCCTGCGTCCCCTTTCAGGGTGGACGTGCCCAATTGTAAACATTTAAAAGCAACATCCTCATTGCACGATATGAAGAAAGCTTTCAAGCTTACACTTTGAATCTATTATGTGGCATATTTAAAGAGCTTATTAAAGTCCTGGTGATTCTCTCTGAACCCAAAGCCTGACTCTGGAGTAGAGTCAGTGGAGCAGAGAAAAAGCTGGAGAAGTGGAATCTCAGCCATAATCCCTCAGTTAACACATAAAGAAAATAACCAGTGACTGGAAAGCAGGAACAAGAAATAAAAAGTATGGAAGGACCGAGAAACAATAAACGCACACAAATTTGTCTTTGATACAGAACAAGAAATCAGCCTAGATCCTGAGGGTAGTGATTAAAAGCAGAGACGGGGTGTTGGTACAACATCCGTGGATGCATGAGAAGCCAAGAAACAGGAAAAGACTAATTTTAATTACCCAAAAAAGCTGCAAGAGAAAGGACACGGAGCTTCTGGTAGCAGGCTTCCAGCTACAGACTGCATGGCTCTGTGCTCTCGCTGCCAGTTACAGCCGGTCAGACCCCATTGGGGGATTAAGTGAGCAGAGGCACCTGCCTCAGTGCAGGGGCGGCTGGACTCAATCGCACGTGAAAGACTTAGGGAAGCGGGGTGCAAGCCCCGACACAGACCAGGGAAATAGACAGCAGGACGGGGGGTTCCTCTCTGTTCAACACACACAGATGCAAACCGCATTCTCTATGGAAATGCATTGCAAAAGAAATATAATGTAATACGTTTAACAAATACCATCCGTGACCATCCTATCAATCCAGGGCATTGGAGAATGACTCAAAGTCTCATGGAGGAAAAGTAGAGGGGAGGACCAGCAGAACAATAGCACTAAAGCCGCCCCACCGTGGATTTACTACCTGTGTTATTTTCTCAATTACAGCTATTGCGATATAAACATTCAGAAAAAGGGCTGCGGTCCGAGACTTCGCCTTAGCTTTTTAAGAACTGGCCCAAGACAGAAAAATCAAGAGGAAATAAACACAGGCAGAGTCTAACAGTCCTCAGATGAAACTCCAAAGTGTATATACGAAAGAGAAGTGCTTCCCATGCAGGGTCTAAGACAATTCTCCAAAGTGAGAAAGTCCACTCTGAAACCGACCTAAGTGAGCGCGTCACCACGTCTGAGCTGAGCCGAGGACTGGGGATCAGGAGGCAGAGACTGGCCGGGGCGCAGGGACCCCCAGCGTGCGTCCCCCGCGGTCCTCGGCCGACGCGTTCGCTCTGTCATCTGTGCAGGATAAACACCGAGGGGTGCGGAGCAGAAAGGCAGGGCCAGGGGGCCGAGCCCGCTGCACTCAGGGGGACAATGCCGGGTGGCTGGCGAGCCCAGCGGAGGAGCGTCTCAGTCCCCGCAGGAGCCTGGCAGTCCGCGCAGCCGGGGACGTGGTCAATGAGGCTGCTCCGCCGAGGCGCGGGGCGCGGGGCGCGGGGCGGGCGGGGCGGACGGGCGGGCGGAGCCCCAGCCAGTCAGAGCGCGGGGCGCGGGGCGCGCGGGCGCATTGGCGGAGACACGCGAGCCCCAAACACGCCAGCCGGGGAGGCGCCGCACCTGCTCCCGATATAACCAAGTCCGGCGCGGGCGCGCCCGACTGCGCGCAGGCGGCAGCCAAAGTGCCATTAAAGCGCGAGGCTGCAGGGATGTGTGACCTGCGTCCCCGCTCCTGCAAGAGGCAGGGCGAGCCGGAGGATTCCCTCTGAATGATTAAGAACTCCTCAGTTCTCATCTGCTACAGGCTGCGAAGGACCAGGGATCCGCTCTGCCTGAACTGCGCCCGCGGGCAGGAGGATGCGAGCCGGAGACTGAGAGCCACCGAGGAGGGACGCGGGATCCGGCGCCGGGCGGGTAAGCGGCTGACACTCCTTCCCATTCCTGCTTGTTGGGCGGGTGCGCTTCGTCTCCAAACACTCTGCGCATCTGACACTCTGGGTTTTTCTGCAAAGCCATCCTTTCTTGCCGTGTTACCAGAATGTAAAAAAAAAAAAAACAAAAACCTGTAAGACGAGGTTTTGTTGTTGTTTTTTATTTTAAATGCTGTTTTTCTCCGTTGGGGTAAAGTTGAAGCGAGAGTAGATACAAGCTATTTGTGTATTCATACTACTGTCCAAAATAAGTCAATGATTCCTGCAGATAAAACGCAAGGTGAAAAATGCCAGGATAGGGTAAGAATGTGTCCACAAAAGAAACTAAATGTTCAGAAAATAGGATATTTTCCTTAGTTACTGAGGGTATGTCTTGTGATTGAGCAGTGTGATTTGAGGATGGAAGTGATTTGAGTATCTGAGCTTCTGCCAGTGCAATAACTTGTTAAAATTCAGTAGGGAGGTTCTGTAAGTGGAGTTCTACAAAGTTCAAGAGCCTGAGAAAAACAATATACTGGATTATGCTGAGCTTTTTTTTTTTTCTCGATGTTGTATACAGTAGTGATAGATTTAAAAAATATAAGACTGTGTCAGACATCCTTGCTGAGTTTTTTATTGGGATAAGGGGGAGACAGCATTAATTTGCACTTACATGAACATGAGGTACAGTGAGAGAACTAATCTGCAGACCTGAACATTGAGAAGCTGTTTTACCTAAATATATTTTGGAAAGAACAGGAATCCATTAAATTAGAATTATTTTTATTTGTAAATTTTATAACCTTTCTAGTAAAAAAAATACAATGTCACGTGGTAATTTAAATGCAGGTTCAGAAGTAAAAAACTTTTAAAACTGTTGTTTGTGCAATGCTTTACCTGTAGCTGTTGCTTAATTTATATTCGTCTGTTTCTTAATTTAAAAGAGAAAATCATTTCATCCTTCTACCCTGGTTCTCAATTTTAATTGGGCAAATAAAGATGAAATAAGTAGATGTTCATTAGGATACCAGCATTAAAAAAAAGGACAAAGTCTTAAACATTTATGGAGATATAATTGATGACTATTGAAATGCAACGGAGCCACAGAAATATTAATGACTATTACAGGGATCTTAAAGAAGTTCAGCATGATTAATATTGTGACTCTAAATATAAAACATTAGTAATCATTAGGTCATTCCTTTTTTTCAAAGTGCCTGAAGACAATTTTGAGCAATTCCCACATATTTTGCATATTCTCCTGTTTATGTTCAAATTATTATAATGATGTGTGGGTCAGCATGTTGAATTAAACTTGACAAACATATGTTTGCTCTGGATCAAATGGAAAAAGTCATCCGAAGATGTAAGACTCTGTCCTGTAAAAGAGCTGATTCCAAATGAAAGATATTGCATACAAAGATCAACTAAGTCGAGTGGAGAGAAAAAAAGCCTAAAAGTTAGAGTTAGAAGTTAAAAAAGGAAATGCTATCTAAGAAATAAAATTTGAAGAGTAACCTAGCTGGAGTGGAGGGGGTAGGACTAAAGCATAGCTAAAATAGAAAGTCCTCGAAACATTTATGTCAAGGGCCAATGTTTTTGCATGGGGATTGGTGTAGCCTTTAAATTGTTCTTATTTAAAACTTCTGAAAACTAAGAAACTAGAAGAAAATCTATTAATTTTAATTTCTCTCTGATTACAAAGGCAACTAAACCTGTAAGTTGTGAGACACACACACCAGGGTGCTTTTGACATGTATCCAAAAAGCCATAGTTGTGGAATTTTTACGTGAGTGACTGAAATTCCTAAATGTTGCCTGAGGTGCAACACTTCAGCTGTAAGGTGCTCTGAAATCTTTATTAAGTTATGGAGATGAACTGAAATCAAACCATAAACATATGCGTAGGATATGCTTATTTAAGAAGAATCATCCAAAATTAACGCCTCAATCTTTTATGTCTAACTAAGTAAAACTGTCTGTTAGGAATGTACCTGGTTGGGTTATTATATATTTCTTTAGGTGTTTTATTTCGCAGTTTAGCAAACCTTTCCCTCTTTGAAGAAAGGGATAAGAGTGTGGTTGAATGTGAAAGCTGACTTAGCAGTAAGTTCCAGAGGGTGTCAGTAAAGAGCAGAGGGCCCTGTGGATGAACAAAGTAGCTGGCTAGCACATACTGAAGTTTGTCTTACTTCCAAATAAAACAAAGGTATTTTTGTGAAGATTAAAATGAAAAAGATAGAGCTGTGTCTAGATGTCTATAATTGTGTAAAGATGACTTAACTATACATAACTTTGTTTGGCTGAAACAAAGTTACAGCAAAGTTTAGTGTCTTCAACATCCCTCAGCAACTACTGTAGGATTTCGTGAGGGTGAGATATTTAAAATATTGTGATCTGCTTAGCACATCTTGCCACACATATTTTTATTACCTACAGTCTTTGAATTGTCCTTTTGAATATGTATTTTACAAAGTTTTACTAAGAGGTTGGAAATTTGTTCTGCTTCAAATAAGTCCATGCATTTATTTATATAGTTTGGTATCCTGAAATTCTTACTGAAAGAGTTTGGTTTTATTCATCTTTTTCTTCTTTCTGAAGATGAAAAGATAAAATAAGAGAGCTATGTGTTTCTGACAAGATTTTGTTTGGAATAGCATTATAAGGCTAGGCTAATATGTTCCATGAACTTCTTAACACTTTATAGCAGGAAAGAGGCTGGTCGGAAGCTCAAAGCAGTAGAATCCCTGCAGAGCTCTATTTTCTGAGCATTTGTGATCAATAACTCTACATTAGAGGCTGGTACATTTTAAAAAGTAATGGAGTATGTAAAACTCTTAACACTTAAGATTTAGTATTAAAAAGTATTGTGAACTATGTTCCATATTCCTGCCCACTTAACGTTCTCCTATGATTTTTGGATATTCAAATTTGGTATTTTAAAAGAGCTCTGAGAAATGGAATATTATTAGTTTATAGTTTCCAACTTAAACAGTTTTTAGTTGTTTTATTTAAAGTGAATAAAAAAGTATAGTATTTCAATACAGTAGATATGAGAAGAATATTTAAATGGCTATACCATGTATACTTGTATATACTTAGTATATATACCTATACACTTATATATACTTAGAAACCGTTTTACAAGTAAATTTTTTCATCCAAGTTATTTTATAGTAATAAGTTAAATCTCATGAATTTAATATAGATTAGTTACATAGTCTAAAACTTCAGTTATGTTTTATGTTATATATGTGTTCTTATATGAGCTAACTGTAGAAAATTTTCATGCCTATCAGCCTCCGTATGTATAACACAGGTCTTTAGGTTCATATTCCAGAGTATTTTATGTGTTATATAAAGGAGGCTACATTCTAGCCTCCTCAAATACCAGTTAGGAAGAGTTAAAAGCCCCTGTCAAATGGAAGCTTCTTGTTGTCGAGTGCTGGGAAATGGAGCTTCCCAAACAGACCGTAAAAGAATCCTGGAAAATAAGTCAGAATTCTTGTCTTTTTTATGGAAATTTTTAAGAAAGCAACATTGAATCTACCATTTTAAATCTAATAGGAAATATTGTGAGATTTATCATTTGTGAGAATCTTTAGCAATTATAACCATGTTCTCTTCCTATGTGTGTTTCTTAAGCTAGAATTCCTTGTGATCACTGCCATTTTTAAACAGTTCCGAAAATGTTTTCATTCATAAAATTTGATTTTTTTTCTTTTCTTTTCTCAGCGGTTCCTTAAAAATTTATAGTGTCCTAAATAACTTGTTGCCTAGCTACAACTTTTTGTTAATGTTTTTCACAAATGGACTTCTCTTAACAGACCTGATAGGACTCCCATGTTTCCTCTTATGCTAGTCATGGTTCCAAATTATGTCATGTACTGAATACGCATAGATCAAAAAAAATGAGATCTGGATACAAAGTAAAGAGCGAGTGCATTTCTATGAGTTTTCCATCAATCACATTGTTACAGTTACACTTAGTGTCTTTACTAGGAAATGTGGACCTATGTATGAGTGAAAGTGACTTATCTGAGAATTATTCAAATTTTAAGCAGTATCATTTTGGGCAAGGTATATTTCATTTATTTGAGTGATCAAGAACTCTCTTGCATGATTCTCTTCCATTCAATTTTCTAGTCAATGGTATATATATATATATACCCATTTTATGAGTGGAGTAGAGGGGTACTCCACGTCATTCTTATAGCTATTAAATACTCAGAAGGAATACATCTCATCTTCCATTCTTATCTAATAATACATGTAGCATATGGAGTTTAAGAAGAGAAATGTTGCTGGTTATATAGGTCATAAAAACGAATTGAAATTCTTTACCTTTTGATAATTGTAACATTGGCAGAAACATTCATCATGAGGCTAAAAATGCAACTGAGAGATATTATAATAGGATAATGACAGAAATAATGCATCTAGAGCCACAATTGGAAATCTTAATGTATTTTCACAAATGCTTCACTAGTTGCAGGAATTTTGTTTATAAGGTAACTGGTAGATAAAGGGGATGTTTATATTGTGATGAATATGCCTCTAAGTATATAATGTTCCATTGTTAATTTCTTCAACATTTAAATTAATATTCAAACATATTAACTAAATTATTTTTCTGAAATTAAGCTATATATAAAAGCACCAGAGTTTTGGACAATTCTTTTAATTTATCTAGGTTCTTTAATTTCAGTTTTATCCAAGAATTTACTTTAAATTATGAAGTATTTGCTGAGATACTATTGTTCTTCAGCCTCTAAAATTACAGAATTAGGCAGAAATGCCTAGCGATTAAAATTAATATTATTGGAAGGTACAAGTGAGGAATTTTTAAAGGACTTCTTGCTTTCTAAAAAGAAATTTTTATTTAATTAGCAATTTGAGGATCATTGAATGCAATATGTTTTTTTTCCTGGGCATCTGCACAGATTTAAGTACCCCAAAATGTTTCTGAAAATGTTGTGACAGGTCTCAAATTTAGTCCATAGGTTTATATTTTACCTTATTTTATTTTAAAACTCTCCTCTTAATATTTTTTCTAAAAGATACAGACTAATGTAATATTGTCTCCCATATCACAAAATTTAAGGAAACAATTTTCTACCATTTTTCTGATTTGAGTATTTTCAGTGATAAAGACTTCAAAAATTATAACATTCATGAGTCCGTTAAACCTCTGTTTTATAATTCAGTTTAATACTCTCCTGTTATTATTATTTAATGCAGTGTTTCTAATGGCACTGGGTAAACTAGTAAATAAGCTTTCCTGATGATAAAATAACCATTTTATTAAAAATTAGCACAAATCTCATGAGTTATTGATGTGGAGACACAAGAGACAGTGACAAAATAATAACATTTAATGTTGGAAGGAGCTATTTAGAGCTCCTGTTTTCATCTGCTCATATATTATTCATATATTATCTACAAAGACTAATAAACTAATACATAAAAAAGTGAACTGACCTTTTCAACATGGAAAGTAATGGAAAACATGTGCTTAGAACCCAATTTTCTTAAATTTAAGGTCAGAGTTTTGTTATAGTTTAGACTTATTACACTGTGAAAATCCTGATTACTTTTGTGTCTCTCCAAGTTAAGATTAAAACATAATCATGGTGGGTTGTGCCTGTGGCTCAAGGAGCAAGGCACTAGCCCCATATGCTGGAGGTGGCGGGTTCAAACCCAGCCCTGGCCAAAAAAATAATAATAATAATAAATTGAGCATATGTAATTTCCTTGTTGCCATAGTTTATCTCTAAAACGCTGTCTTTGAAGATTAAAAAAATTAAAATCCAATTGTATTAATTCAGAGGAAACTAGTATACCCCCATTATTTTACCTAAGAGCTGAAACATTTAACTGCTAGATGTAAACTTTTTGAAGATGAACTTGGTGTGCACTCAGCAGCTAAATCAAATAATTGAAGTTTTTTGACAGTTTGAATTAGGAAACTTGGGAACTTTTCAGAGTATTGCAATTTAGTAGGAAAAGGGCTATGAGTGATTTTTCTTCACAATATATGTGTAAGGGAACATCCATTTCCTTTGTTAATAGTTTTTGTTTTTTTCCAGATTAACATTTTTTTTTTCTCCCTGGTAATGGGGGCACTAAATGAAATGGAAACTCAGCAAGAAATGTGGGTGAGAAAATATTTCTGTGTTTGGCAAATGTGGGGTAAAGGTTTAAATCATGTGTGTTCTTAGGGTAATAATGATTTTAAAGCATTTGATAACAAACCAGAGTCTATTTCCCTACAAATACATCCTATTCTTTTGTGTTTTAAAATGAAAATACCAACTTGCCTACAACTTCTAGTTTTACTGTTACAATATGTGTTAAAAGAAGTTAATAGAATACAATTTGTGTCTGCAATAATATTTATTCTCATTGTTTCTGAACCAAAGATTATTATCTATGGTTAATTTTAATAATGTGATATGAATTATTTAGAATGAATATGTACACTAGAAATTCTTCAGTAGAACTGATCATGATTAAAAAAATAAAATCACCACAGTGTAGTTCAGTGGAAGGAAGACTAAATATTCCTGGGTGTTCAGATACAACACACCTTTTACAAATTCCTTCATTGAAAGCTTCGTTAAATTACAAGAGTGTGTGTGTATGGGATGGATTTAAATTTTAAGACTCTCTTTTTCTTTAAATAGTAATTACTGAAAGGTGACAGGACAGGTGCCCTATAGATGAGGTAAAACACTGTGGCTAAACAGATTTATGTTCTCTCTGAGTTTTTTTTTTTTTTTCCCCCCCAAAGAATAGCTACAACTCAAGAACAAAATGTAAATATATTCTCCAAGTCCAATGAACAAAGAGTCCTTAACATTTTTTGAATTCTTTCTTTACTTTTCTACAACTCACCTTAGTGTTTTCAAATAACAGCAATCATAGCAGGAAAGAGAGGTCAACTTGAGAGGTAAGTTAAATGATCCCTAATTCACCTGTAAAAAAATGTATCATATTAACTGTGTTTAAAAATGTATGACTACGTTAATTTTATTCCACCTTTTTTAAAACTATATCGTGAGAAATCATATTTTTTCTTGTTCACGGTGGTCTTGTTAGTGTGTGCTTCAATGTGTAAAATTAATGAAAAGTAATTCTGTTCACATTTAAAGCAATTTCTACATTAGTTCACTCACTCAAACAGTCTACTGTGGGCAGTTGTAGTACCAAGAAATAATATTAAGGGAAATATAAGTAGTTCATGTCCTGGTGAAGGAAATGGACACTTAGGGTAATGTAATTCCAGGTGAGACTTGCAGTGGTGGAGGTATATACATGGCTAAGACACAACCTTTCAGCCTTTCTCCTTTGGGAGACTGCTGTGACTTTGCTCATACCGCGTCATTCCAGCCTGGACTATTTCATGTGACCAGTGGTTCTCTAATTGCTGCATTTACCCCTCAATGTCTAAGTTATTTTGAAGTAATTTAGTTCTAAGATTTACCTGACCATTTCACATGTATACCGTGATTTTGTGCATCTTACTATGGTACTAACTGTTATAACTCGGAGACATCTAGTCTCTGATGATACAGCTGAATCTGAGATAAAGTGAATGAAGCTGAGATGCTGAGAAAAAACACAATACCTGTACGTTGTTACAAACAAACCTGATTTCTGCTAGCTATTAAGTATGACATACTAGTTAGTGGTGCTGGTAAAGTTTATTTTATGAAGGTGGATTAATTGTGATGATAATGAAGTTTTCCAGGCCTCTTCCAGATAAAAGTCCTAATAATGGTAGCAGAAAACATTATTTTAATAATTATAAGAACATATCTGATATGGGGAACAGTATGGACCTCAGCAACTGGTGTTTAAACTTTGGAATTCTGTTCAGTCCCTTTAACATGTTAGCTGTATAATTTTACACATGACTTCACCTTTCTTTCTGTAAAAAAATGGGGATAAATGACTGTAATTTAGTTGTAAAAATATAAAAAGAAAAAACTTACACTTATTAATGATAAAAAAAAGACAGTGTTCAAAACATCAAAACAATAAGTTGGGGAGGAAATTTTCATTTTAGTTCAGATCTAATTCTGAGCTTAAATTATGTAATCATCTACAAAAATACTCTGTGTGTGTGTGGCATAGTGCTTTTTTAATCATGGAAGAGACTGATGTGTACTAAACGGGAACATTTAGAGATTATGCTGTCTATTGATTTTTTATTCAAGTACTTTTCTTGAATAGGTATTTCTTTCAACCCTAGTGCGTATGGTATCATTTGCTATCGGAGATCCAAAGGAAAGTGAGAGTTTTGATCTCTAACAATGGAGAGATGAAAAATTGTTCAGTAAGTATCTACATTAAAAAGAAAATATTCTGGTAAATTTAATTATAGAGACATTGGCCATACATTCTGAGGATCTTGAAGGAACAGAAATAAATAAAATAAAATAAAAAAGCTGGGTGTGATAGCAAGCTCCTGTGGTGCTAGGTACTTGGGAAGCCGAGACAGGAGGATTGTTTGAGCCTAAGAGTTTGCAGTTGTAGTGAGCTAGGATGACATCATTGCACTTAAGCCTGAGTGACACAAAGAAACCTTGTCTCAAACCAAAAAAACAAAACAAACAAACAAAAAAACAAACCAACAAACAAAAAAACAGAAAAAAACCCCCACAAACACATACACACCTAATGAGAACATTTAGAGCAGGTGTCTTCAAACTTTTTAAACGCGGGACCAATTCACTGTCCCTCAGACTATTGGAAGGCGGGACTATAGTTTAAAAAACAAACAAACAAACAAACAAAAACTACGAACAAATTCCTATGTACACTGCACATACTTTTTTTTGAAGTAAAAAAACAAAATGGGAACAAATACAATCATACAGCCGCATGTGGCCCGCGGGCCTGATTTAGAGTATCCTGAGAAACAAGATTTTTCTCTCAAGATTGGGTAATACTTAAGGTTCACCCCGTTTTTGCCCCTTCCTGACTCAAGTTATTTTTCTTATTTCTCTCAGTTTATTAGTATTTCATTTTAAAGGACTTTCTCTTGGCTTTGATCTACTGTTATTCTATGTTATGACTGTGTGAGTTTTGAAGTTTTGATGAAGAGTAAAATTCGAAGTAGTAAAATTAGGGGTTTCCAGACGAGTGTAAGATGAACTCCAAACAGAAAAAACAAGAGAATGTACGTACGGGAAGTCACACGAAAAGCATGGACTTGTCAGATTCAGGTTCAGTCCTCACTCAAATGCTTCCCCAAGTGTTTCTCTGAGTAATGCAATAACTACTCTCAGTTTTCATTTCTTTCTGTATAAAAGAATGTTATTAACTACCATACTATCTCAGTTTTTGAAGATTTTTTGCAAGAAGGAAATGAGACTCTGTGGATATAGGAATCAGAATTACTTCCTTTTCACATTTAGGTATATAAACTTATAAAACCTCTTTTTATCGTTAGGTTTTTAAAGGCAGAAAAATCATTCGAATTTTGTATAAATATACAAAACTAGAGCCATGGGTAACATGATTCTAGGTTTCCAAATATGAAAATACTTGTTTTCTTTGCACATTACTGAAAATTCATGTATATTTGCTCATTGTGAAATGCTTTTCTTTCATGGCCTTAATTTTCTTTGCTGATATCGGAAGTGATTAACTCTTTGGCTATTTTTATTTTATTAATACTTTGCTTTGCTTTACTTGAAAAAGTACATTTTTACTTTTTCTTTACAAAATTATTTATAGCAAAGATTCTATTTTAGAAATAAAGATATTTTCCATATTATTTTGTAAGCCCTTGTAATAGTAAATTAGTATAGAATACATTAATTTGAAGTGATTTCCCCTGTTTATTTTCTTTTTTCAGGTTTGTTATCAATTTTTCTACTTTTCAAAAGTAGTCTTATAAAAAATAGCTTATTCTGAATATGGTGTGTAATGCTAATTCATTGAAGCAAATTGCAACAAAAACATTTTAAATTGGGTGGCTCGGTGCTCGTAGCACAGTGTTAATGGTGACAGCCACATATACCAAGGGTGGCAGGTTCAAACCCAGCCTAGGTCAGCTAAACAACTGTAACCCAAAAATAGCCAGGTGTTGTGGTGGGCGCCTGTAGTCCCAGCTATTTGGGAGGCTGAGGCAAGAGAATCTTAAGCCCAAGAGTTTGAGGTTGCTGTGAGCTGTCATGCCACAGCACTCTACAAAGGGTGACATCGTGAGACTCTGTCTCAAAAAAAAAAAAAAAAAGTTTTTTTTAAATTGTCATGGAGTTTAGAGAAATAAATGGAATGATTTAATTTCAGCTTGTAAACACTTTAAGATATATTTTCTAAAAAAGACATTTAGACTTATTACTATATTAGTTTTTTGGCTTGACTCCTTTGGAAATGAATTATTAAAAAGTAAACCAATGTTATGATTTATTAGGTAACTCATATGATATACCATGTATGTCATATGATATATATATATATATATATATATATATCTGTACAACCAAACAAGTGGTTCCTGAAATACTGATTATTCAACTATTGAAGTAAAGTATATTAGAAAGAAATGGAAGAAACAAATCTCAAATAAAAATGTTGTCTTTCAAAAATTTGTGAAAAGGTTTACTGAATCTGGAGATCTTGATTGGGGGGGGGAGAAAGAACAGTGAAGAAAACCACTAAGCTGACAGGAGAAGGAGCTGACAGAAAGGAATTTTATATTATTTAGTGAGAAATTAATTAAATACATATTCATGTGATGGACTATTTTAAAAAATGCTGAAATTGATGTTTCACTTGAAACAAAGATGTCTTTATTTTTCTCCATACATTTGTCTTATGAGGTAATGATTTTAATATAGAAATACATGGTTTATGTTTTCAAATTAAGTAACAAAATGACAATAAAATGCCCACATATTTGCTTGGATAAATGTTCATTTAAAAGAAAGAAATGACCTAGTGCTTTTATTTTACATGATCAGTTGTCTCTACAGAACAGAACTTTATTACATGTTTAAGAATTAAGAGAATTAAGAACTTCCCTGATGTATTAATCTGGTAAATTAAGTACATTTTCTAAGTATACATCTCTAGTTGGCCAGTGTTTGCCTTTAACTAATGCTTAAGTTGTCTATGTCAGATAAACTACTTTTTTATCTGAAGGAATAACTCTATTATTAGTGTTTTTTTAATCTTTTCATTTTGAACACACCAGAAGGACTGAAATTTTTCCCATGAGGAGAAGAGAAAATGGGTATTTCTTCTTATTAAGCTTTATTTCTTAAGTAAACATAATACAGATACCATTTTAAGGACTGGTGTATAAAATAGTTTTGTAGAAGAATTTTTTTCTAGTAATAAAACATAATAATTATAATTTTTCTTCTAAACTTCCATTTATAAAGAATCCATTGTTATATAAAAATGACTTACAATATGATCTTCAGCTATTTTCTGTTAGAATATAAATTATTTAGGGCTTTCCCATGAAAGCTATAACCCAGTTACAACCTAAGAATAGGGGAAAGGGGGAAAGGGAGAAGAGGGAGGAGGAGGGGGGTGGTGGGAGGGGTATTGGTGGAATCACACCTACGGGGCATCTTACAAGGGTAAGGGTGAAACTCAGCAAATGTGAAATGTAAATGTCATGCCACGGTAACTAGGAAAATGCCAGGAAGGCTATGTTGACTATTGGGAT
>CAUYPK010020554.1:0-25539 GCA_963574355.1 Loris lydekkerianus | reverse complement strand
TTAGACTTGTGACCTAAGATGTGATCAATTTTGGAGTATGTTCCATGGGCTGATGAGAAGTATGTGTATTCAGTTTTGTTGGGATGAAATGTTCTGTAGATGTCTGCTAAATCCAAATGTTGGATGGTTAGGTTTAAATCTTAAATTTCTTTGCTCAGCTTCTTATTGGAGGATCGATCAAACACTGCCAAAGGAGTGTTGAAATCTCCAACTATTATGGGGCTAGAGGAAATCAAGTTGTTCATGTCTGTTAGAGTTTCTCTTATAAATTGAGGCGCATTCTGGTTGGGTGCATAAATATTCATAATTGAAATCCCATCATATTGAGTATTACCCTTAACAAATATGAAGTGACCATTCTTATCCTTCTTTACTATTGTTGGTTTAAAGCCTGTTGTGTCTGCAAATAGAATTGTGACGCTTGCTTTTTCTGATTACCATTTGCCTAAAAATGGATGATCATCCTTTCACCCTGAGTCTATATTTATCTTTTAAGGTAAGATGTGACTCTTGTATGCAGCAAATATCTGGCCCAAGATTTTGCATCCAGTCAGCTAATCTGTGCCTCTTTAGAGGACAATTTAAGCCATTCACATTAATAGAGAATATTGATACGTCGGTAAAATTTTGGGTATCGAGTTTCTCAAAAGTCCAGTGTACATGTTTTAATCCTTTTGCCATTCTAGAAGTTGGATTTTGATCAAAAGTTTCTGAGTGAGTTTACTTTTGTGGTAGAGGATTGGGCTGGTCGTTATGGGGATAGGTCTGAGAATATCCTGAAGAGCTGGTTTGGTAATAGCAAATTTCTTCAACATATGAATGTCACTAAAGTATTTAATTTCTTCATTATAAATGAAACTCAGTTTAGCTGGATACAGGATCTGGGGTTGAAAGTTATTTTGTTTTGGGAGATTAAAAGTCAATGACCACCCTCTTCTGGCTTGAAAGGTTTCAGCAGAGAGATCTGCAGTCATTCTAATATTCTTCCCTTTGTAGGTAATGGATTTCTTGTGTCTGGCTGCTTTCAGAATTTTCTCCTTCATATTAATACTAGTGAAGTTAATTATGATATGCCTGGGGGATGTCTTATTTGGATTGAGTTGTGCTGGGGTTCTGAAACTTTCTGCTATCTGAATTTCAGAATCTCTTGGCATGTCTGAAAAATTCTCTTTCATAATTTCATGGAGAAGGGCCTCTGTGCCTTGCAAGGCCACTTCATCACTTTTGGGGATTCCAATGAAGCAGATATTAGCCTTCTTCGTATTATCCCAGAGCTCTCTGAGAGAATGGTCCATTTTTGCCCTCCATTTCTCTTCCTTTTTGAGAGTTTGCAAGCATTCAAACTCTTTGTCTTCAATGTCAGAAATCCTTTCTTCTGCCTACTCACTCTGTTACTGAGGGATTCTACTGTATTTTTCAGATCTTTGAGGGCTGCAAATTCTTGCTTCAGTGCATCAAAATCTTTGGTGGTTTTGTCTTTAAATTCATTAAACTCTTGAGACACCTTTTGAATTTCTCCTCGAATTTCTAATTCTAACTTTTGAATTGCTCTTTGAATTTCTAATTCCAAATTTTCCTTTATTCTATTAATTTTGTTTGCAATCCAAATTCTGAATTCGATTTCTGACATCTCAGCCAGCTGTTTATGGATGGGATCTTCAGTTACATCTGCCATATCTTTCCTTGGGGGGGGGGGGATTGATCAATTCTGATTATTCATGTTACCAGAGTCTTTCTGCTGATTCCGCCCCATGATTACTTTATACTGTTTGACTTTTCCCCTGGAGCTTTGTCGAGGAACCGTGCAGTGTTATGGCCTGAGAAACTAGGGACCTATTTGGTGTGTTGGGGCTAAGTGGTTCTGTCTTGATTTCAGCTGGTCTCTGTTCAACCCTAGTGAAACCGTTAGTCTGGGTTGAAGTCTCAGCTGTGGAGAAATACCAGCAATTAAGTCACCCTGCCCTCCACAGGTAACAATTGGAAAAGGAAAATCAAACCTTCTTAGAGCCACACACCCAGGGCACCACTTGAATAGTCCTTAGGCGATTGGCTCACTTCAAAAGGTCTAAATCACTTGTCTCAGTCAGCACCTTTCTCAGGTGGAAGAGTTTCAAAGGTCTCTGGTAACTGGATCGCAGGGGTCTGGTGACAACTCAGATGTGACTTGCTCTGGTTCTCCGTGAAGTCAGGAGGACCCACCTAGCAAATAGATTAGTCTTGGAAGGTTAATGCCTCCTTCCCCGCCTTGCACCTCTGTCACACCCAGTCACTGATAGCTGCGCAGGGCTGTGAACCAGTTGTCTCCAGTGAGCATATACTCAGAGGTTTGCACCTGCCTGAATCACAAGGAAATCTGTATCTGCTCAGCCAGGCTGCTGCTCTTTCCCTCTATCCAGTAGGGGACGGTGAGTTCTGACAACCTCAGGCGCTTGATGGAGGCTGGGGAATGTTCACTCAGTTCTAGCCCCGCCTCTGATTGATGTTACTGGCAGAACAGAGCAACTTTGTGGGAGTTTGTTTCTGTCCCTGCTAAATTCCTCTGTAGAAGAGGAGCTGATTTGAGTTCCCAGAACCTGTGCCTCAGGCCCTGTCTTTACTCCTGCAGGTTTGTATTCATAGCATGGTTAGCTGTCAGCTCTAGCCTCCTGTGTTCCTTTGTCTATAGGGTGATGATCCCCTGAGGGCCGGGTGCGTCTTAGGCTCACTAAAGCAGTCCTCTGGGTCAGCCCCACCCTGGGAATTTCCCAGCTCTGTGCATGTGTTTTCTAGTCCCCTCACTCTACCCAGGCCAATACCGCCTCAGGGAAACCCTTTATTCACGAAGCCTGTGTTTCAGTCCCAGGTCTGTTCTGAGACCATCTGTTAAGATGCCTGGCCTTCTCTGGTTGCCCAGGGAGACAGGGGTGTGTGGCTCCAGGATATCCGGGAGTAGGCCTTATTGTTGTTAAAAATGGCTGCTGCTCTGCTCCTCGGGGCACTGCTGTTCCAGTGTGATTCCCTCTCAGCCGACCATCGTCTCCTCACTCCCATGCCGCAGAATCAGCACCGACCAGCTGCAGTCTAGGCCCTGTCCACGCCCCTCAAGAAATCACCCAAGAATCTGGACTCCTGGGAGACAGGCCTTCAGCCCTCAGAAAGAGAGTGGAGGGGAGTGCTGGGGGCTCAGAATTGCAGGTTGAAACACCAAACTCATTGAGACCAAATGATCAAATAAACATATAAAAGCGCTACCAGACACACAAGCCCATAGATGCACAAGCAATCAGAAACACATAGACATACAGACAACAACAACAACAAAAACAACTACAATAAAAATAATTATAACCGTAAAATAATTGAGGGAAAAAATGGCTAAAAATTTTCATACAAACAAAATGAACAAACAAAAGAAAAACCTCTAAAAATCTGATGTAAGCACTCTCAGAAACCATAAGGAGGGAAGAAGAGGAAGACAGAAGGAAGAGAGAAATAAAAAAGTGGTGTTCATAAAAATGTTAAAAAAGAAGAACAAAAATTAAAAATAGAAAAAAATAAAAATAAAAAAGTATATATAAAAAAATAATAAAAATTAACAATAGCTCTTCCAAGAAAATAGTGAGGAAAGAAAAAAAAAAGGCAGCAACCACAAAAGTATTGTTCTTGTATGTATGTAGGAATATACATCTATATGTATAATGTAGGGATCGACTTTCGTAGGAATATATTTATAATGCAATATACTTTCTTGACACCAGGTGGTGCTGTGAGTGGTTCCCAGGCTTATACCTGATTCACAATTTATACTGTTACCACAGTAACCACTCTACCTGGCCAGTCGCCATTTTGGAGTTTCTGTAAAAGTTTATTATCTAATTGTTATGTAACCTCAGCTGCTCTGAACCAGACAACACTCGTATCCGACCTCCCAACTCAGTGCAAGAGTCCACACTTCACAAAACTTTCCATTCTGCTCCCACATTCTCCTGCTGCTGCTGGCTCCCATGGCCACTGCTGGCCCCAGCGGCTGCCACCAGCCCTCAGCTGCCACTCCCAGCCCCACAGCTGCAGCGCACGGAAACCTTATCCTCAGTTTTTTGTGGCTCAGAGTCTCACTTGAATCTGGACTTTTGAGTCCAGCCACCCAGCAGTTCACCGCACAGCCTGAATTGCCAGCCCACTCCAATATTCCCCAACAGGACAGGTCCAGTTTATTTAATCACTCCTGTTGTTCTAGAGGAAGGTGTCCACCATTTCAGATAATTCAAAATGTCTGTTTCCTGGGCGGATCCCTTCCCTTCAATTTTCTGTTGGGTTGCTTAGCACCTTGTGGTTCTGACTGGCTCCCCTTTTGGATGCCACACTCAGCGCAGGAATAAATTTTCGTCAATTGGGTTTTGCTAGGGGTCACAGGCTGCTGTCCTCCATGAGGGAGGGGCCTGCCAGCCAGCCCGGCCAAGCGGGGAAAATCTCTACAACAGAGTCTGTGGTTATAAATTACACCTCATATACAGCAATCTGCCAATTTGCTGCATCTCCAGTTGTCTGTCCACACCAATAATCCACACGAGGAAAGGGTCCAGGCCCCTCTTCCTCTCACCTTATGACTTGGGAGAGGTGGGTTACACGTCCATCCTGTCCGCCATCATGCTCCACCTCCTAAATTTTTATTTCAACATACTATTATGCAGAAATATGAAGCTAGAATTCATGTAATTAGCATTTAAACTGTGTATGTCTTCATCTAAATTCTAGTCATGTGAAACCAGGGGATTTCATTTTTAAGCAAAAGGATCTCATATTTATCTCAGTATCGCTAGTACCTACAACAATATCCACCATTCTGTAGATACTAAGTGTTGGTTGAATGAATAAATAAATGAAAGAGTAAGCAAACAAATGACTGAGGATGGAATGTCCTAAGTATGACCCTCACTACTTTTCCCTGCTATGTAATTTAATGGGCTGAAGTGTTAATGCCTACGTGGATCCCCTTTCCTATCTCAAATATAACTGAGTGAGATGGTCTTTAATTACTTCCATCTCACTTTCTATCCTATGGAGTATTTAAGACTCAGATTTGGTTCCAAAGGTTCTTCCAGCATCTGGAGATTCAAAGTTCTCCATCTTCTAGCTACCATATCCTCTATCTGCTGGTGGTGGAGAACCCAGGATCATTATAAGTCTCTTAATTTGTTAAGCTTTCACAACTTTGATTATTACTTTCCTAGTTATGAACCATTGTTCAGTAATCTTTGTGAAATATGCTTTCTAGTTAGCTTATGTAATATTTTCTCCCTGGGAATACTGAATAACACCAACAGACTTCCCATTTCTTGCTTTTGTACCATCTTACATTCTTCCTGGATCAAATTAAGATGAATGAAATAATGAATCAATGAATCAGTCAATCTTTACTTTAGCAGTAGACACAATAAAAAATTGTTACAAAATAAAGGTAAATCTAGAATCATGGCAACTGGTTTTATCTCTAAATTATCTATGAGAGAGCACATGACCTCCCATAGTATTTGTAATTAATAAAATAATTTAATTAGCATATATATTAAGCACTTGCCCTATGTCTGGTATCATGCAAAGTAGTATGTGTGTCAGGAGACCTTAAGGCACAGAAATATAAATAAATATAAAGATAGATGTTTTAGGTGTTGCTGATGCCTTTAAATGTGAATTAAGTCTTACTTCAGGTCTCTACAAATCCAGCATGAGGTGGTCAATTAACAACATCCAGAGGAGAGAATCATTTTGAAAAATGTACTATAAACTTTCCTATTTTTTCTTGAAGTACCTGGCCAAATCTAAAAAAAAAAAAAAAGCTTTTTACCTTCAAATGAAAGTTGTATTAAAAATATATGTATTACAGTATATAGGCCAAGTTTTCAATTCAGGGTTTGTGTGACTTTAGGCAAGTTGCTCTCTGATCTTAGAATAAACTCTCAACTCTATGAATAAGGCATGCCTGACCTAGCCTCATCTCCATCTCCATTCTCATCCCACTCTGCTCTCTCTGTGCTCAGCCAGGTGGGTTTTCTCTCTGTTCCTTACCAGGCCAAGCACATTTTCAGATCAGGACTTCACAGATGCCTTTACCTATGCCTGCAAAAGTCTCTTCTTCAAGAACTTGTCCTTTTCCTTCAGAAATTATCACAATTTATAATAATATATTTATGAATGTATTCAACATATTCTCCACCACTAGAGGCTCTATGAAGTTATCACTGGTTCTTTTTTTTCTTTTTCGAGACAGAATCTCACTTTGTCACCCTTGGTAGAGTGTCTATGTGTCATACTTCACAGCAACCTCAAACTCCTGGGCTTAAGCGATTCTCTTGCCTCAGCCTCCCAAATAGTTGGGACTACAGGCGCCCACCACAATGCCTGGCTACTTTTTAAGAGACAAGATCTCACTCTGGCTCAGGCTGGTCTTGAACCTGTGGGCAATCCACCCCCCTTGGCCTCCCAAGTGCTGTGATTACAGGTGTGAGTCACCACAACCAGCCTCTGGTTCATCACTATCTCCCCAGAACAGTTCCTGACATATGACAGGCAGTTAACAAATATTGGTTGGATAAATAACAGAATGAATAAACTTCTGATTTCTCATTTATTCAACAGGAAAGTAAGAGTGCTATGAGGATTTCGTAAAACAATGGTGTTTTATGATATTTTTAAGATAATTTCAAAATATGGTAAAATCATGACTCTTATACCAGTATGAAATGAACACATGTCAAAAAATTTCCTTAACTCATAAATTGAAAGAGAAAAGCTAAGATGTCACACCAGCTCAAAAGAGAATCCAAGGACTAAACACACTTGTTGATTAGGAAAATTGAAATATTTTTGTAAACAAATGTGAAACTCGCTTCTCTGTAAGATGGAGAATTCCCTTTCACCAGACAGATTTATTTTCAGGTCTATGGATAAGAGTTATTTGCATTATTTTAAGTTTTGTTTGCTTGTTTGTTAGATTCAGATAATCCCTGGAGGTTTAAGCATTTCACTGAAAGGGTATCTACAAATCTCTTTTGCTTATTCCAAAATTAAAAGAAAAAAAAGTTCTTACAATCTTCTTTTCATCAAAATTATCCCTCCCCTTGCCCCCCCTCCCCAACATTCACAAAATAAGGCTGGTCTCAGTAGGTTTGGCCTGATTATTTACTTAGGTGCAGTGAGAATGTTAATTCACCATGTAGACCTCCTTAAGTTTGCTTTGCTGGAATTTTTCGTAAGACTCTCAGAACAAACTTTTAAAATCCTCTATTGTTTGCCAGGAAATCAAGCCTAAAAAACATTTTTTTCCCAGAATTCAGCTGTGGGACCTATAAATTTAGGTAAATCCCTCTCTTCTAGAAAGCCTGCAAATAGCATAAGATTCTTTGACCTATAGGATGTGACCTTCCTTATATCCTGTGAGGATGGAAATTTTGTAAGCCATATAGCCAACTTGTTTTCCTGAGAGGACTTTATAAGCATTGGCTCCATAAAGTCAACCTTAGTTCTTTAAAAGTGACTTTAAAAGTGTCATAACTAATTAAGTAAGCATCTTTTGAAACATGGAATTCTAGACAAGGCCTTTTGTTGAATAAGTGATTTTTCTAATTACAGCTTTTACTATTTTGTCACAAAAAGTTAAGGAGAGTCAGAGTTTCTGAATTGGGAGGTAGGGGAAGCATATTTAAAGTTTGAGAAGTTCAATTTACTTATTTTCTAGAAATTTTAGGAATACTGAGCTTATATAAGCACTTATTTATCCCTCTAAGCCAATCAGAACAGAACTCCTTTAAACACCTTTTCTATCTAATTTATTAATACTATCTGGAGTCAGAAAAACATTCTATACTTACAATGAGAGATAAAAAGACTTTCTGAATTATACATACAGATAGTGTATATCCTCAATGAAAGGTGGAAGAGGAGGTGCCCAGAGACAAGACCAGAGCAGAGATGTTCAGGCCAGGTTTATTGAAAGGGGAGGGTGACCCACCTGCGCAGTGCAAAGGTGGTGTCTGTGCCTGCGAATAGTTAGAGACCCCTTTTATATGGGGCATGGGGGGGGGCAAGTTCCATAGCTTACACAGCAAGTTAGGGTCTTTGAGGGAATAACTTCTCAGGGGTGGGGCTCACTAGGTCCTTTGTCTTAAAAGGAGAGGAGGGGGAAGGGTTTGTATGTGGCTGTGTTAGGCACCCCCAACACTCAATTCTACAATTTCAGCCGTAGATGAAAACTAAATACAAAACACAAAAGCTTACCAGTCCAGATATCATAGGGTTGGGTTTTTTTTTTGCCGTAATAGCAATAAATTCCTAATTGGTTTGAGCTCAAAATAGACAAATGGACAAAGACTAACAAAACTATATTCTCTGTTGTCCTTCATCCAAAAGAAAATAGATCTCTATAAGGCATTAATTCTTTTACACAGATCACAAAATTCCGAATCATTGCAGCTACCAACAGGGAATCAAAGAAAAACAAATTAATAGAGAGTAAAACTAAAATTAGAAAAACAATGGCTTTATTCCACCTGGGTGCAGGTGGGATTTCCAACTGGGCCAAGAAGAAATCCACATGTGGGTAATGGCATAAGGGGGGGAGGTTAAAGGTCAGGAAGGTTAGGGTGGGGTCATTCCCTTTCCTGGGTTGAGCGTCTGTTATAAGGGTGGGAATTGGCCCATTTACCTTTCCCAGTTGGGACATCCTGTGGAGTAGGGTAGGGGGTTGATTTTTTTTTGCAGTTTTTGGCCGGGGCGGGTTTGAACCCTCCACTTCCGGTATATGGGGCCAGCACCAAACTCCTTTGAGCCACAGGTGCCGCCCAGGGGGTTGATTCTTTTAGGCAGGTCCACCCTATTTGGGCAGTGTTTGATCCTATCAGGAGGTATATCACTTCCAATGATTTCAGATGACTCTTTTGCTCATCTCAGCAGGAACTCCAAAACTGTTAAAGAATGATTTAAAAAAAAAAAAAAAAAGTCATTGGCCAGACACAGTGGCTCAGACCTGTAATCCTAGCACTCTGAGAAGCTGAGGCTAGTGGATTACTTGAGCTCAGGAGTTTGAGTACTTGGTGTCCTTGGGAGCACCTGAGGTTAAGAGGATAGCTTGATCCCAAGAGACTGAGGTTGCTGTGAGCTATGATGACTCCAGGGCACACTACCCAGGGCAATAGAGCAAGACGCTGTCTCAAAAAAAAAGGAAAAATAAAAATAAAGTCATGACTCTTGTACAAATATAAAATGAGCAGACATCAAAGATTCTATTTAACTCATTAATTAAATGAGGGAACTAGTAAAATGTTATAATCTGAAGAAGAATCTAAACACCAGACCACATTTATAAATAAAGAATATTGAAATAAATTCGCAAATGGATGCAAAACTGGCTTGGAGGAGGGAGTTGTCCTTCCCTCCCCAACAGAATTATTTGCATATGTATAGGCAGGAATTATTTGCATTGCTATCAGATTTCTACAAATTAACCTTAATCATTACTGTGAAGTAAAATAAAATCTTAAGCTCCCCAGCTGACTGAATGGAACCCCTCTTGGCCAAAGGGATCCCAGAAACACCCTAAATCTGAGTCGCTGACCATGAGAAGGGTGGTGAAACATACCTTGTCATGCCCCCTTCCCTGCCTGGAGATATTCTTTGTAACTCATTAACAGATCTAAGACTAAGTAAGACAAAACTTAAATCACACCTGCAGGCCCTCAATTTACGTAACAGATAACTGGAGTCTTGCTGTGTGTCCAGCAGCTTGTCTATGATTAGCAGCCTTCCTTTTCTTAAACTATTCCAAGCCTTTAGACAAAGCTCTGTTTCTTAAACCAACTACCAAATCAAAGCATCTTTAAAGCCACCTATAACTTGTAATATCCCTCTTCAAGATGTCTCACCTTTTCTAGTCACACCAATGTATGTCTTCCATATATTGAATTCCTGTCTCCCTGAAATATATGAAACCAAACTATAACCCAACTACATTTCACTTGCTCTAGGCTTCTTGGGCATGGCTCTGGGCTCTTTAAATTATTTTACAGTGTCTGCGTCCTTTTCCCTTTACTTTTCAGAATTGTAAAATAGACGATCAAAAACAAAGATGCAGAGCCCCATAGTGTCAGGTAATCTTCAGAGCTTCCAGCATTTCAATGGAAAGATCTCTAGTAATCTCTTTTGCTTATTCCAAAATTTTAATCCAAAATCTTACCTTTTTTCTTCCAGTGGTAAATGCACACATATCTATGTTTGCCTAAAATCAGTGAAATTGCTTCCAACAGTAATAAAGCAAGTATTAAAATCATGCTTATATTCTTTGAAATTCTCAGAGAATAAGCCTAACTCTTGAAATGAAAGTATACTGAATTTTAAGGAGATCTGTTTTTTACATCTACAAAATAAGTATAGTTCTTGGAAATGGAATTTGGTATTTATAAGCGGAAAATATTTGTCAAGACAAAGGATTAGTCTTACTAGTTTATTTAATTAAATTATTTATTTTGAGACAGAGTCTCACTTTGTCACCCTTGATAGAGTGCTGTTGCATCACAGCTCACAGCAATCTCAAACTCTTGGGTTCAAGTGATTCTCTTGCCTCAGCCTCCCAAGGAGCTGGAACTAGAGGAGCCTGCCACAGCACCCGGAAGGGAAAAAGGGCTTAAAGAGTTATACTCTGCATCAGTAGTTCCCAAGTGTTAAGAGTATAAAAGATGGACCTATAGTGCTTATTTAACACATATGTTACTGAGCTGCAATTCTAATCTATCTTCTGAAGACTTTGATAATGCAGATTCTCAGGCCCTGAGCTTAGAAGTTTGGATGAGCCTGAAAAGGGGCCCAGGAATCTCCACTTTTAGTAAGAAATTCTTCCCTGCTGTAAGTAAACTGAAGGTTTCTCTTTGGAATCATTGTTTTACAAATGAAATTTTCTTCAGCTCTCCAGCCTTTCAGTGGTTATTATTCTGAATTCCTATAACACTAGACTAACATCCAATATAATATGGCAATATTATACAGTCAGAGAAGTCATATGGCAGTAATCTTGATCCCTCTTACAATATGTACCAACTTCTGCAGCTTACTCCAATTTACTACACAGTTTGTATACAAGGATTTTGTAAGACCTGGAGTTATTTACTTTCTATTATATAAGAAAGCAACAAGAAACTGTAGTCCTACCACAAGTTTATTGCAAATAGTCCCCAGATTTCTGGGTTTCTGGGTTGCATGCAGTAGATCAACCTTAATGAAAAATTTGCCCCTGATAGCAGATTTTGTTCAATTATTCATTTATTTATTGATTTATTAGTTTGTTTTTTTAATAGTATCTCTTATCCTTAAAAAGCCTTGGCACCAGCCGGACTAACACAGTATGAGATCTAGGAATTAATTGTACATTAGTTGCATTAATACTAACCATGCTGTCCAGTTATACTAAAATAACCTATTTAGGCACTCAAATCTTTTGGTAATATGAGAAATGTCTAATTAACCCCCCTTCTTTTATAAATAATGACTGATTATACAACAGGGAATGGTTTGAAGCACACAGACTTCCTTTTAGAACAAAAGATCTCCGTGTACGCCTGATTTCTTTGAATTTTGAAAAGAATTACAATATTATTAATGATTGAAATGTCCTAAGTATAAAGAAGTTTTAGTTTTCCTTAAAATTATATTTCTATCTTAAAATAAAATTATCTTAGTGCAATTTCATTTCATATTACTGCTATTGGAAATGACATTTTTCCTTCAGTTAGAATATTAAGTTTAAATGAATGTATACTGTGGCTATTTTTTCATGCAGAGGACTAAGGCTGTAGATGAACCCTCACAAATTAAACGTACCCTCACAAATAAGATGATGAATGGAGTAAGTTACACTTGTGAAATTAATAGAGCTCAGACTCAGTAGAATTGCTTGGGGTTAAACTCATATTCTGTTAACCTTACCTTTTAGGGATTTTAAGCCTGATAGAACGAGGATTGATTCCACCAACAGCCAAGATTAACCTTAAGAATCCACCCATTATGCCCAGAGCAGCTCCTCTGCATAGGTTTGGTGAAGCACATAGGATTTCATCTATAGGTAAGTTGTTCTTGCCTCTATGCTTTGTTAGGGAGACACAGAAATTACCTCCTCCCCAAATCTAGCCTCCTAGGAACCTTCTAACTTTTTTCCTCAATAATAGGACAAGATGAAAGTTATAATCCTCCTAAGTTTTACTTTACTAAGTAAAGTAGCTTTAGACCAGGCATGGTGGCTTACACCTGTAATACCAGCACTTTGGGAGGCAATGGTGGGAAGATCATTTCAGGGCAAGAGTTCAAGTCCAGCATGAGCAACATAGGATCTTGCTATACATACTTATATACTACAGAAAGTAACTTTAGCCATCCTTGTAAATGACATATCGAGGGTCTGTGCTCTGTGTGTGTTAGAAGGTTGGTATTTTCAAGGAGCTTGAAGTTTGGTTGGGGAAACAAAACAAATATAATAAAGAACAATACAAAGTAACATGGAGTAAAAACCAAATGGATGTTGAAGTCTAGTGATGTAGGAGTTCAGAGGAATTATTACTGAGGGGTGAGATAATAGAAAAAGGTTTCAAAGAGGAGACTGAATGAAGTAGGATGTATAGGAAAGTACTAATGGGGAATCTACTGACTAGTGGTAGAACCTCAGGCAAGCCCTTTACTTTCTCTAGGCCTCAGCTATCTCAGTCATCAAATTAGAGGTTTAGGCTAAATTAGTCCATCTGTTCAACAAATATTCATTGACTGCTTGCTTTAGGCAAAAGCAGCACTTAGGTGCTGGGGATCCTTCAGAGAATAAGTAAGATAACTTTTCTGTTTTCATGGTTGTTATACCATGAACACAGATATTCTGGTAAATAAAAGGGAATTTAAGCTAGTGATACATATTAGAAAAAAATAATATGAGAGTGATAGGGCAAGGGCTACATTCTTGTGAGGGAAGAGTCAGAGAATGGCTCTCAGAAAAGGATGAGTCTTACGCTGAGATCCAAATGATGAAAAAGAGCCAGTCATGTAAAGATCTAAAGAAGAGCATTTTAGATATATAACAGGGCAAAGGCCCTGAAGGCCAGTCAATTAGCAAGGGAAAGAGAGGGAGATGAGAGTGGAGATGTTAGAGAGGGATCACATGATATAGGCTAAAGCAGACTATGAGTTGTCCTCAATATTCATTATTCTCTGTTTCCACAGTAATAGACTTGTGGATAGGCGCGTGTCAGCTTGACCAAAGACAACATTTCCTAGCCTTCCTTACAGCTTACACATGTGCCATGTGACCAGGTTGTGACAATGAGGATATAAGCAGAAGTGCATAGGGAAAGTTCTTGACTGTGCTCTTTAGAGAAATGGGACATAGCTTCCAGGTTTCCTTACCCCTCCGCATGCCCCACTAGCTGGGTTGCAGAACTGCTGATGAGAGCTGAATTAGCACTTTGAAGTCCCAAAGGTGGGACTCCCATTAAGCCTGGCCGAGCTTCCCCACCAACTCAGGACTATCTTCTTTTGACCTGTATGTGTGTGACACAGAAAGAGCTCTTAATTTGTTCAAATCACCCAGCGTATCTTAAGATCTTTCAAACATCTTAGGCTATACCAGAACCAGCATGGTGGCTTTCCCAACCATGGTGAGGAGTTGTATTTAATCCTAATGATAGTGAGAACCCACTGAAAGGTCTAAATAGGAGGAAGAGATGATCTGATTTATGTTCTTATAAGACCATTCTGACTACTTTGTTGATAATGAAGCAGAAGGGAGCCTGAGTGGAAGCAAGACAACTAGTTAAAAGGCTATTGCAGTAAACTAGAAATAGTGGGTATGAGGATGGTAACAGTAGAAACAGAGGAGTAAATTCAGCTTAGATTTTGGAGGTAGAGCCTCATGGACTGGCTGATGGATAAGAGTGAGGAAAAGAAAGGTGCATAGGATGAATACATATGAATATATGGATATGTATGAATGTCCTTCAATTTTATATCCATTCTACTACTGATGAGAATTTCAGTGATTTATATTTTAGAGCTATTGGGAATGATATTACTATGAACATTCTTCTTTGAGTCTTTTAATGTACATAAATATGCATTTCTGTTGGATGTATATCAAAAAGGGAGAATTGTTGAGTTATAGGGCAGTCATATATAATGATTTAAAAGATGTTGTCAAACAATATTCCAAGAGGTTGTACTGATTTCTATTCCTACCAACAGGATATGAGAGTTCCAGGATAATTTATCTTAAGTGATCCTCCAGCCTCAGCCTCCTGAGGAGCTGTGTGCCAACATGCCCAGCAATTTGTTTTATTACTTTTAGTAGAGATAGAGTCTCACTGTGTTGCCCAGACTGTTCTTGAACTCCTGACCTCAAGCAATCCTCCCCCCTCTGCCTTGTGAAGTGCTAGGATTAATGTCATGAGCCACTGCATCTGGCCGGAGACAGATTTTAAAATAACTGTGATTAATATGTTAACAACTGAGTAGAAAAGGAAGACAATACGAACGAACGGCCTAGAGATTTTCAGCAGACAGTTGAAAACTATTAGAATCAAATAGAAATACTACAAATAAAAAGCATGGTAACATATAAAGAGTACCTTCAAAGGGTTCATCAGAATAGACACAGCTGAGGAAGGAATCAGTGAACTTTAAGATAATTCAATGCAAATTACACAATTGAAACACAAACAGAAAAAAGAGTAATAACAAGGCAATTATGACTATGGGACAATAACAGACATTTTGACATACATGTGATCAGAATCTCAGGAAAAGAGAGAATAAGGCAGAAGAAAAACCTGAAGAGAAAATCAAAATTTTAGAAAAATAATAAATTCATCAAAGCACAGATCCAAGAAGCTCACAGAATGCCAAATGGGAAAAATATAGCACAGACACACACACAAACGTCATATTCAGACTGCTAAAAACCAAAAATAGAGAGAAAAGCTTGAAGATAGCCAAAGGAAAAATACACAGTACATACAGAAGAGCAAACATATAAGAATTATAATGTACTTGTCATCAAACACCATGCAAGTCAGTAAATAATGCAGTGGGATTTTTAAAGCACTGAAAGAAATAGAAACTGTTAAATCAGAATTCTACTCCCAACAAAAATATTTTTCAAAAGTGGAGGATAAGTAGAATTTTTCAGACAAATAAGAGAGAATTCATTAGCAGGGGATGGCCTTATAGGAAATGTTAAAAGAATTTTTTCAAGAAGAGGACTGTAATTCCAGAGAGAAATTTGGCTATACAGAAAGAAATGAAGATCCCTGGAAATGACTAAAATAAAGGTAAACAGAAAAGACATTCTCTCTATTTTTAATTGCTCTAAAAGATAACTAATGATATAAAGCCAGAGTCAAGCTAAAGTCCTTATTCCTTAAAGGACTAATTAGTAAATACTGTAATTTAAGGTTTTGTGGACCACATACAATTTCAGTTGCATATTTGACCTTTCCTCCTCCTCTTCTTTCTTTGGCAACTATCACCACCTCCTCTCCCTCCTTCTCACTGTTGTTTTTTTCTTCATGATTCTTTAAGAATGTAAAAACCATTCTTAACTCAAGGGTCATAGATCCCGTGTGCTGGATTCAGACTATGGACTATAGTTTGCTAACTCTTGTCTATAGTAAAATTATTAGCAATGTACTGTGGCTTTATGGCATATGCGAATATAAAATGTATTACAACAATAACACAAAAGATAGGAGGGAGAAATTGACAATTTACCATTATAAAACCCTTATACTATACATGACATGATAATATCATTTGAAGGTATGCTGATTAATTGAGACATGTTTTATATTAAAATATTATAAAAAGAGATTTAAATAATAATCCAATAGTGGAGATAAAATGGAATAATAAAAAAATACTTAGTCCAAAAGCAGGCAGAAAAATAGTGAAAAACATAAAATATGAGACAAATAGAAAGCTAACAAGATGTTAGATTTTAACTCAACCAAATTGATAATTACAAGCTATCTTCACCTTGCATGGTAGTGTGGAACCATACAAATGACTGTGCAAGCAGAACCATGCAAAATGATTTTAACAGCCAACAGAAAAAATTACAATTGTTACACAGCATTTAAGATATTTTTCAAAATATTTTTTAAAACCCACAAAAGCTCTCTTCCTCTTCATTATAACATATAGGACAATAAAAAATAGTAAAATAAATATTTATTCAGTACTTTATCATTGAAAACATTAGAAACATTAAAAATTAATGTGTTCTCTTTGTTAAAAAAAACAAACAAAAAAAAAAAAAACTTATCAAGAATAGCTTGAGTAGGCCTTGGAAAATGAGATGCATCCGGTCAGGAGACTGTCAGCCTGGTCTGAGTGGAAACTGAGACAGCTTGTTTGGACAGCAGCAAGGAAGAGGACCAAACCAGTCCAGGCCTGAATGTGATCTCATACTGGGCCCATGAGATATAAAGAGCCAGGACGTGATTGCAGCTGCTTGGCCCTGTTTGGTAAAAGATTTGGCAAATGTATTAGCAGTGACTTCAAGCAGATGATAATGAAACCTTTAGGATTTGTTCCTCCATGGGAAAACTAATATGTTACTACATATTAAAAACATTAAAAGCTTGAGTAGTATATGCCTTTCTTTTCTTATCATATAAGTAGTGATGTAGAGTGATAGGCCACTTTCCAGTATCATAGTGAATTTGTCATACTTCCTTCTAAGTTTAGGTTAGTCCAACTTATCCATTGTACTTTGAATGTTATGAAATATCTCTGAGTTCATTTAACAGGAAATTTCTCCTTGGAATCAGATCCTCTCAAACATGTTTATCCTTTTATCACCACTACTTTCCTTATTCATATCAATAAATTAAACATGACTAAGTTCTGCTGCTGCCTTACTGGAATCTCAGACAGGGGCAGTGTCAACATTTCCACAGTCAGCTATTTTTTCTATACCTCTACTTAAAATCTATTTCATTTTCACTTGGAGCACTATAGTTTTTGTCCTTTTGCTATACTTTGAACTTTGTTAACTAATTCTTTCATCTGTCCAATTTTTGGGGAAAAAAAATCATGGGAATTTATTACTGGGAGTCAAGACTACTACATTTTTTATAGTCTGTATGCAAACTCAAAAACAGATGTGCAGTGCCCATCTCTAAAAGACTTCGAAAAGGATGATGTAATTAGTCATTGATCTTGATATGTATCCGTCATTTATGTAGCAATTTGGGAAATAAAGATCTAGCATCAAAGTTTGTACTTTATGCAATTACAATTAATATACCACGGTGACTAAAATTTGAACAATGTTGCTGGGGAAACTGGTGTTATTTAACTAAACTATAGCAATTATAATTTGTGCATATTGGAATAGTGCAAAGTGAGGGCTATCTGTATAGTAAATGTGAATGTCCTAAATATACCAATTAAAAGATAGATTGTCAGCAAGATCCAACTATTCAAGAAATCTCACTTTAAGTGTAGAGACATAGATTAAAATAAAAGGATGAGAAGTAACAAATCTTCCTCATAGAAGAATTATAAATAATTTAAGCAGTTACTTGCCACTCCAAGAAATGGAGCTTAATTCTGTGCCCCACCTCCCCTCCTTGAACATTAGCTGGATTTATTGACTTGCTTCCACATAATGGAGTTTATAAAAGGGAGGAATTCAAAATTTGCAATGTAGAAACTTGGCAAAGCCTACCTTATCCAAAGGACTAAAGTTAATATCACCAGTGGTATCATGTGCCCCATGATATGATGTGATGAGGAAGGAACTTTCTCTTTATGTTATTCTGCCTCAATAATCCACAACCATGGTCTAACTATGAGAAAAACATCAGACAACCCAAATTGTAGACATTCTACAAAATATCTGACCAACACTTCTCAAAACTATCAAGATCATGAAATTAAGGAAAGACTGAGAAACTGTCACAGACCAGAGTAGACTAAGGGGACATGATTACTAAATACAATGAGATATTCTGGATCAGATTCTGGAACAATAAAAGGACATTAGTGTAAAAACTGGTAAATGTGAAAATGTCTGGAGCTTCATTAATGGTAATGTATCAGTGATGGTAATGAAAGATACTAACATTGGGGGAAACTGAGGGTATACAGGAATGTTCTGTATTATGTTTGCAACTTTTCTGTAAATCTAAAATAGTTCCAAAATTAAAAGTATGTATATACACATACATACACACATACATACAATAATATATAAAAATAATTTTGAGTCAAAAATAAATGATGGGACTAGGTACCAATTAAATGTAAATTAAAAATTAATAAAAAGGACAAGTATGAAAAAAGATATACCATGCAAATAATAATGAAAAGAAAACTGGATTGGCTCTATTATTATAAGATCAGGCAAACAAGACATATTAGCAGAGATAAAGAGCTATGACAATGATAAAAGGGTTAATCCAGTGATTCCTAAATGTGTCTGTACTTAACAACAGAAACTTAACAGAATAAGCAAAAATTAATAACAATTGAAAAAATAAACAAATTCATAATTTTAGTTGGAAATTTTAATAGTCTTCTCCCAGTAATCAATAGGACTAGTAAACAAAAAAAGTACCAATATAGGGGTGGCGCCTGTGGCTCAAAGGAGTAGGGCACCGGCCCCATATACCAGAGGTGGTGGGTTCAAACCCAGCCCTGGCCAAGAACTGCCAAAAAAAAAAGTACCAATATAGATGACTATAATAGAACACTATTATAGGCTATTGTAAAACTTTAAAATATAGCAGAACACAGAACAGCTGGGCATTGTGGCATATGCCTGTAATCCTAGCTTCCTGGGAGGCTAAAGCAGAAGTATTCCTTGAAGCCAGAAATTTGAGGTCAGCTTGGGCAACATAGTGAGACCCAATCCTCCCCCCCCCAAAAAAAAAAATCCAAAATAAATAAAATACCCATGGAATGTTTACTAAAATAGACCATATTCTGGACCATAAAACAAATTTTAACAAATTTAAAAGAATTGAAATCTTACAAAGTATGCTCTCTTACTATAACAGAATTAAATTAAAAATGAATTAGAGAAAAATATCTAGAAAATATTCCAAATATCTGCAAATTAAACAACACACTTCTAAGTAAGCTATAAGCCAAAGATGAAGTCACGGGATATTTAAAAAATATTTTGAATGAATGGAAATGACTACACAACATATCAAAATTTGTAGGATGAAGCTAAAGTAGTGCTTAATGGAAATTTATAGCATTAAATGCTTATATTAGAAAGGAATAAAGATTTCCAATTAATGATCTAAGCTCCCACCTTAAGAAAGATGGGGCATAAGAAAAGAAAATTATTTATGCCCAAGCAAGCAGAAGAAGGAAATAATAGAGAAAAAAGTAGAAGTCAATGATATTGAAAATAGAAAAAAAAAAAGAATAGATACTCAGTGAAACCAAACTCTGTTTCATAGAAAACATCAATAAAATTGACTAACCTCTAGCCAGACTACCCAAGATTTGAAAAAAGAAGGCACAAATAACAAATATTTGTTAAAGAAGAGATATCATTACAAATCCTATAAACATTTAAAAAATAATAAAGGAACATTGTATATAACTTGATGCTCATAAATTAGACAACTTATTGGTCTTCCTTGAAAGACCAGTACCACCTAAGCTCACTCAAGAATAAATAGATGATAATCTGATTAATCCTATATTAAGTAAATTGACTCCATATTTGAAAATCTTATAAGAAAGAAAATATTAGGCCCATATGGCATTACTGGTAAATTCTACCAAATAATTAAGAAAGAAATATTACCAGTTTTACACAAATTCTTCCCAAAAATAGAATAGGAGGAAACACTCCCCAGAACATTTTATGAAGCTAGTATCACCCTGATACCACAACAAAGATTTCCGAAAAAACTATAGCCCAATATGCTTGATGAAAATGGGTATTGAAGTCCTTCACAAAATATTAGGAAATTGAATCCAGTAATTTATATATTTAAAAAGATAATACATCATGATCACGTGAGGTTTAGCCTGGGAATACAGGTTTGTTTCAACATTTAAAAACCAGTCAATGTAAGGACATTTGCACTCAAATGTTTATGGGAGCTAAATTTACAATCACAAAGATGTGGAAACAATCCAAGTTCCCGCCAACCCATGAATGGATAAATAAACTGTGTGTATGTATAACATGGAATACCATTTAACCATAAAGAAAAATGGAGATGTCGCATCTTTTGTACTTACCTGGAAGGATTTGGAGAACATCCTCCTAAATAAAGTATCACAAGAATGGGAAAGCAAGCATCCAAGGTACCCAATAGTAATATGAAACTGGTAGATGAACAACTACACACCCACATGAGAGAAAAACACATTTAAATTCATGGAGGGAGTATGGTAAACTCTCACCTATCAGGTACAATGTAGGGGTATGTGGCACATCTGCTAAGGGCTCAACTGCAATTTGAACTTTATCTAACAAATGCAAACCATGTAACCTAATTATTTGTACCCTTATATTAATCTGAAATAAAAAATAAAATAAAAACAAATCAATGTTTGTAAGTATATCAGTGGATTGAAGAATGAAAACATGACCATATCAACTTTTTTGAAAAGGCATTCATTTATATTGAAAAACCTTAAGAAAACTAAGAATATAAGGGAATTTACTCAATTTGATAAAGATATATACTGCTAATTTTCTTAATAGTGAAAGACAGCTTTTTCCGTAAGGTCAGGAACAAGGCAAGGATGTTGTCCGCTCTCACTACTTCTATTCAACATTGTAGTGAAAGTTCTGGCCAGTGCAGGGATGTATGAAAAAGAAACAAAAGGCATGAAGATTCAGAAGAAAGAAATAAAACACTCTGTAAACAGTATGACATAGAAAAACCTCAAAACACACACACACACAAGCTATTAGAACTACTGTTATTTTGCTGTGTATAATGTGTACTTTTATGCCCAAATTTTTGAGGGAAAAATAAGGATATGCATTATACATGGATAGTACTAATTCCATACCTATATAAATATTTTTAATTGTTTTATTTATGCTTATGCATTATTGCTAGAAAGCAATAATGATATCCTTATGTAAAACAATACCCTGGAATACAGTAATCGATTTTATTGAACTTATGATGAACTTGCAATGAAAGCATTTTCAGCCAACAAAGAGTGAGGTGTTCTCTCCATACACTTTAGATGGATGCCAGCAATCTACCTGATATTTTTACAAAAATTATTGGAAAATCCCTTAGGAAATGTCAAAATGGTTTTCATACACTACAAGTTTTAAGCTAGCAGTTATTAAATATATTAAAGAGCTTGGCACAGAGCTGCCAAGGGCCTCCTCTCCAAGACAATGTCATCAAATTATGGAGGCAACAGGAAGAAAAGCTTCTTCAGATGCCAAGACAAAAGAAGGCAATGCAAAGAATGCCTCCAAACAGACCAGAGGTAAAGTAGAAGGTGAAGACCTGGATTCTGGAGCAGCATTAAACAGGGATCTATGCTTCCATCAAGATGATACAAGAAGAGGGTAAAAGGATTGCATGAGAAAAAAACATTGATCATTTCTCAGGGACAACTCAATGGTGCTTTAACTTTATAAAGAGAGAAGGTTTGATCATGAGAACATGAACAAAACTTGCCCCAGAACTTCCAGCAGCCTATGAGAATCATGTTTTGGGATTTTATTCTTATCACTCTTTGAAAGACTTAGAACTTGGAGCTGTCCCAAATCACCAGCATGGATGAGAGCCCACTCACATTTGATATGCCATCCAAAGAAACTATGGACATAGAAGGAGCAAAGATTTGTAGCTATAAAAACTAGTGGACATAAGAAAATATCTCACTGCTGTTCTAGCCTGTTATACAGAGGGGACAAAGCTACCACCTATGATCATATTTAAAAGAAAAACATATCCAAACAAAAGGATTCCAAGTGGAGTTATTGTTGGCCCGTAAAACAATGGGTGAATGAAGAAAGCATGAAAATCTGGTCCCAAAGGCCTGGAAGATTACTTAAAGGAACAGCTTTGCTTGTTTTTTTCCTTTCTTTCTTTTTTTGAGTCTCACTTTGTCACTGTTGGTGGAGTGCCCTGGTATCACAGCTGACAGCAACCTCAAACTCTTAGGCTCAAGGGATCCTTTTGCCTCAGCCTACTGAGTAGCTGGGACTGCACCCACCACAATGCCCAGCTATTTTTTAGAGACAGGGTCTAGCTCTTGCTCAGGCTGGTCTTGAATCTGTTAGCTCAGGCAATCCACCTGCCTTAGCCTCCCAGAGTGCTAGGATTTACAGGCATGAGCCCAGCCTGATTCTAAAGTTTGTATGAGAAGACAAAGGAGTTTCAATAGCCAAAACAATTTTGAAAAAGAAAAACAACATTGGAGGACTCCTGTTCTCTAAATTACTAAAGAGCTATAGTAATCGGGACAGTTTGACATTGATATGTAGCAGGGTCTTTAAAAATCCTTTCTGGGGCTTACGGAGCAAGATGGCGGGCGAGTAACAGCTTCCTTGCAACTGGGCACAGTAAGTCTGGGGAAAGAAAACTCCAGGCATCTCTTGCTGGTGGGATCTGCCGAGAAACATCGTTATGGTGACCCAGGGAGTCAGCATGAGACTTCTGGACCTCATGAGGAGGACAAAAGCAGTGGAGAACTGGCAAGTGTTTGCGTGTGAGATTGCAAATTGGAAAGGCCTTACTGTGAGCTGTTTGGGGTATTTTTGAACTTGTCACTCAGTTGAACTACCTTGGGAGAACTTGGTCAAGAGTGCAGAGGACTTTAAGCATTGTCTAGGGCCCCAGACTGAGCCTCTGAGCCAGACAGAGCTAATAGTGTTTGGCTATGGGCCACGAGGAGCCATTGTGGGAGAAATGCCCCAGCAAGCTCCACCCTCAGGGTCACAGAGCAAGGATTGGGCAGGAGCAAGTAATCTAGTGACTGAGCAGCCTAAAGGCGGAGACTGAGATGCCTTACACCCTTAGCCCTCAGGAACATAGAGTAAGACCGATTTCGGCACACTGGGTAAGTGGATAGCCACTTCAGGAGTGATCCCAGCAACAAGTGCTTTCCTGGGAAAGTTTTACTTAGCCAAGGTTAGAAGTTTAAAGTGCCTTTTAAGCGGGCTGAGGAGAGATTTAGGGTCTCCACCTTGTGGGGTTTGAGAAAGCAGCAGAGGCCTCCAGTCTCCATCTTGTACAGCCATATCAGCATTGTCATTAACATCTCATACCCCAGAAGATCACCTGTTGCCCAGACAATATTCAGCAAGATATATATACTGCTTTGTTTTTGGTTTTGTTATTTGTTTTTGTTTTTTAAATTTCAATATTTTCCCTATAGATTTTTCTTTTTTTTTTTCTTTCTTCATTTTTCTAGTTTAAATATAATTTTCCATTGTTGCCTTTTTCAACAATTATAACTTCATTTTTTTCTAGTGTTTCTATCCCTGTTGTTGGGTTTTCCCCCAATTTTGTCCCATAAAATTTTCTGCTTGCTTGTTTTGGTTTGATTTATACCATTTTTGTCTTTCCTCTCTACTTAATGGAGGTGCGGTACTGTGTCCAAACAGGCTAGCAAAGAGTTGCTGACCTCAAGGGAACCACCCAACCTGGCACCCCCAGAGCTTGAGGATTTCTAAGGTTTGGTCAAAGTACTCTACAGTACACCTATATTGCTCCTGTCTCCCTCTTTCTGTGCCTCTCTTCTTTTTGTCAATATTCCCTTTTACCCATCCCCTCTCCCTTCTCTTTTTTCTTTCCTTTCCTTTTTTTTTTTTTTTTTTTTCTTTCTTTTTTCCCTTCTTACTCTTCAATCTTCCCATGCTTCTGGTCCTTTACCAAAAGGACTCATTGAAACCCTAGTCCAGAGGCACAGCAACTTAAAGAGCAAGAGTAAGCAAAAGGAAAATTAGGGCAAGGAAACAGATAAAAGAAATTACTCATGAGGAAGAATCAGCAGAAAAATCCTGGCAACATGAAAAATCAGTCCAGAGCAACCCCCCTCCAAGGGACTGTGAAGTAGCAGAGGATTAAAGATGGCGACTGAGTAACAGCTTCCCTGCAACTGGGCACGACGAGTCTGGGGAGACAAGACTCCAGACATCTCTGGCCAGTGGGATCTGCCTATGATCATCCCTTTGAGGATACAGGGAGCCAGCAAGGAACTTCCGGACCCCAGGAGGAGGACAAAAACAGTGAAAAACTGGCAAGTGGCTGCGTGTGTTCGATCGACCTAATCATGCCAGCAACCATGAGTACAAGCAGTAGTGAGACTGCAAACTGAAAAGGTCTTACCTGTGAACTCTTTTGGTGTTCTTGAACTTGGCGCTCAGTTGAGCTGCCTTGGGGAGAGCTTGAGCAGGAGTGCGGAGAACTTTGGGCATTGTCTGGGGCCCCAAAATGAGCCACTGAGATGGGCTCAGTGAAAGCCATTGTGTGAAAAAACTGCTCAGGCAAGCTCCGCCCTCAGGGTCCCAGAGCAAGGAACAGGCCGGACAAAGTAACCTAGTGAAAGAGCAACTTAAAGGCGGGGACTGAAATGCCTAAGAGCCCTAATCCTTAGGAGCAGAGTGAGACGGTTTTGGCACACTGGAGTCTTGGGCTAGAGTGCCTTGGGTGGAGTGCCCTGACGCCACAGCTCATAGCAACCTCAAACTCCTGGACTTGGTGCCGCCCAGACCTCCATAAGAGCTGTGCAGCAACCCCTGACTGGTGACCCGCACCCACTGGGGCTCCACATTCCCTGACCAGGAACTGCGGGAGCCACACAACCCTGCATCCCCCCTCCTGTGTCCTCCCAACCTCCACATTAGCTCATCCATCTGACCAGGGACTCTGGTAGCTACGTGCCCTCTGGAGCCCTCCCTGCCTCTGCGAGAGCCCTTCTCCTGGCCAGAGACTGCTAGAGCATTGGGTTCTCTGTGCCAAAGTCACTGGGCACCAGACACACAGAACCGTGTGCACCACCCCCAGCCCTGTTGCTGAATCTGGGTGTGTCACACACCGGAGCAGCTAACTACAGCAGCCCCAGAGGAACTACACAGGGTCACTCCCTACAAAGATCCAGCAACAATAGAGCAATCCCGCTGGGGTCTAATCTTGGAGAGACACCTCCCCAACTCTGAGGAAGGCCAGAGGCAATGGTGAAAAGCAATCATGAGGCGAAATCAACAGAAAAACTCTGGCAATATGAATAATCAGAGTAGATCAACTCCTTCAAGGATCAATGGGGCAGAAACAGCAACAGATCCCATGCACAAACAAATAGCTGAGATGTCAGAAATAGAATTCAGGATCTGGATAGCAAACAAAATCAAGTTAGAATTCCAAAAGTTATCTCAAAAATTCAAGGAATTCAAAGACCAAATGAACAAAGATTTTGAATGATTGAGACAAGTACTTGCATCCTTCAAAGATCTGAAAAACACAGTAGAATCCCTCAGTAACAGAATGGAGATAGCAGAAGAAAGGATTTCTGACATTGAAGACA
>CAUYPK010020553.1:0-12018 GCA_963574355.1 Loris lydekkerianus | reverse complement strand
AAAAAAAAAAACAAAAAAATAAAAAAAAAAAAAAAAAAAAAAAAAAAAAAAAAAAAAAAAAAAAAAAAAAACACAGAAAAATTAGCCAGGCATCGTGGCAGGTGCTTGTGGTCCTAGCTACTTGGGAGGCTGAGGCAAGGAGATCCTTTGGGCCTAAGAGTTTGAGGTTGCTGTGAGCTGTGATGATGCCACAGCACTCTACCCAGGGTGACAAAATGATACTGTCTCAAAAGAAAAGTCTAGCACAGCTAATAGCCCATTGGAATTAGGTACATGAAAAAGCTTAAAACTTTTCAACCATCATGAGAAACAAGACCATGTTTTCAAGTCAGGAGAAACATCAACAGAAGCTGTAAAACAGGCAAAGAAAATGTGAAAGCTGTCTTTTTCTTAGATGTTTGTGTTCTCTTATCTTAGCCAATCCAGAATAAATAAAGGATCAGTGGAAACAGCTTGTTGAGAAAGGCAACGTTGCATCTTCTTTGCCTGCAGAAAGACATGTGCACACTTGCCGGCTTTGGTGTATTCTTAGAGAGGCTTCCCGGAGTTGTGCAAGCCGGGCATGTTCCAGGAGATTACGATTCCTTTGTGTTTCAGGTTTCATGGCTGCCAGCAGCTGGCATCTTTCAGACATCACATGAAAAGTGGGCAGAGCTCCTTGTGCAAACTTCAGAGCAGAGGGCTAAGGAGACTTTGTGTATAACAATTAATCTCATTGGGAAGTTTTAGGGTGAAAAATGTAATTATATCTGAAATGCCAAGAACCAAGGCCAAAGGAATGTCTCCTCTTTGGAGGGGTTCTTTGGTGATGAGATAAAAAAACTAAGGCCTTTTGCTCCTGCCTACAAATTATTCAGATTATTTGAAAAGAAACAAAAGAAGATACTAGGAGGAAAAACATTGTATACAACACTAAAATAATGTTCACCTGTGTAGCAATCAGTTTGGCAAATTTTTATTGAGTACGTATCATGTGCAACCCAACAGAAACTACCGGAAAAGTTCCTGTTCTCCTTCAGTAATTTTACCCAAGTAGAGTATAGTTTTTAATCATCCATTGGTTAACTTAAGGTGCTAGTCATTAGAAGAACTCAAGGATTCTGTGTGTTAGCACAAGGCAACACACAGTTGCATAATTCACTCTGTCATTAATTTTGTGAATAGTTTGGCATGGCCAATTGGACAGGCTGACCTAGAGAGCTGTGTGGTGTAGTCTGAACACTAGGTCTGGAGGTCAACAGGGTAACACACAAAGGAACTAAAGGGAAGATGGGGAAGTGACACCACAAGGCTGGAATGAGGGGTTGCAGCCCGCCAGCAGACCCCAGTGGAGGCTGTGAGCCTCATAGCTGTGGCATCCAAGGAAGGACAGCGAGTGCAGTTTCTGGGAGGCTGAGGCAGGTGGATTGCCTGAGCAAGAGCAAGACTCTTTCTCTAAAATAAAGAGCCGGGTGTTGTGACAGATGCCAATAGTCACAACTACCAGGAAGGCTGAGGGAAGAGAATTGCTTTGAGCCCAAGAATTCAAGGTTGCTGTGAGCTATGACATTACAGTACTCTACTGAGGACAACAAAGTGAGACAACCCAAAAACCAAAAAGGCATAACTTGTCCTGGGTGGAGAACAACCTTTAATGAAGGCTGCCTGTGTCCAGGTGTAACTCCACGCAGTCTCCCTCTGCTCTAGCACGCAGGGTTTAGAGAGAAGAGGTTAAATCACACCTCTGGGGTCACAGGGCCTGAAGTTACGGGAGCCCAGACTAGATCTCAGTTCTCTCATTCACCATGTCTCGTGTTCGTTCTTCAGTATATGTCACTACCACCAGCTGTCATACAGTAAGGGGTTCCTAAGACCCAGCTTCTTAAGCCACTTGTTAAAGTCTCTCCCCATGTGGGTTAGGTTTTCAGAGTTTGTGAGTCAGCTGACCCATAGTTGGGAAACCAAAGAGTGAGATACACACACATATATTATGCATTATGTATCTTATATGTTATTATATAATACCTATTATATAATATATGTTAAACATTGTGTTACATGTTTTTTGCTGCTAAAATTCCTATCCTTGTGGAGAGTGTTGGGGAGGATCATGGAGGTTAATAACCATCAGTAAAATAAGAATATTCAATGAAAACTTAATAAGGTACTGATGGATCTTGGGCCCAAATACTTTAGGACAGATTACCTTACTTACAAAGAATAAGGAAAGCTAGTGTCCTTGTTATAATATTGTTTTGAGAAGTAAGTTCATTAAACTATATAAAGTGTCTGGTATGGTATAAAAGCAGTATCAATATTATTAATAGTTACATAGATAAATGGAGACTTTTTTATTTCAGAATATTACAGGGGTATACACATTTTGGATACTTAGTTTGCTTTTGTATATTCTAAGTCAAAATTGTATTTGTGCCCCCCGCCCCCGCCCAGTCAGAAAGTGTGCAGTGTACATACTGGGTGGGAACTTACCCGTTCCCTTCCCCTCTATCCCTCACTCTTGAATTTCACGGAGGTTTGCTTTCATGTGCACACAAAAGTGCTGATCAAGTAGTTCTGGTTTAGAATTGAGTACTTGTTATGTTTAGATTTCCCCCAATTTTATATAGTAAGAAAAAATCGGGAGGCATCCCTTTACAGGGCTATACTACACAGCTGTAGTAATCAAAGCAGCATGGTACTGTCATAAAAATACAGACATAGATCTGTGGATCAGAACAGAGAATCCAGATATGAAATCATCCTTATAATGCCATCTGATCTTTGACAAAGCGAACGAAAAGATAAGTGAAGATTTTTTTTTAAAAGATTCCAAGGAAAGCTTCTGAACACTTATAAAGGTTTTAGAGAGGGATCACCTGAATTATTTATTATGCTGAATTTCACTCTAGAAAAGGGGCTCCATTCCACGTTGTCCCTTGCCCTTTGTGCATGTTGTAAGAGCCTGAGTCAGCCATTTGTGATTCCAAGACTGTCTGCCGCAGCTAAAATTGTCAGGTGGTCCAGCTGAGTAGCAGCTATTGAACCCCACAGTCAGATGCTTAACTGCGATTTTTGGAAACAATTAGGATGACTATGAGCAATTGCTCTGTGCCAAGAACTTTGCCTGGTGCCTGGCCTTATACTAAGTCATCTCACCTCCCGCTCTGAAACAAGCCCACCCCACATGATGGGTACTAATAGTAGCGCATGCTGAAGATGAGAAAACTGGGTGCTAGGGGGCTTAGGAGAGGTGCCCCAAGTTGCAGAACTAGTGAGTGATGGAGGGCCCAAGCTGTGCCAGGGTTTCTCAACCTCAGCACTATGCCTCCTGGAGGCAGATGCTGTTTGGTCCTGCATCCTGTCTGTTGTCAGACATTTGGAGGTATCTCTGGCCTCTACCTACCAGATGCCAGTAGCACCCCTGGCCCCTAACTGTGACAAAGTAAAATGACTCCAGAGATTGCCGAATGTCCCCAAGGGAGCAACATGGCTCCTGATTGAGAACCACTGCTTTATATCCAGACGTGATTCCTGGAATTGACTTAGAACATTGTCAAACTTTGGCCCACAGACTGAGGCAACCTCACAGACTTCACAGCCTTGAAGCCACCTTCCTTACTACTTGGGGGAAGCAGAGCTTTCTTGTAGAAGGAGGAAAGGGAGGAAAACCTTACAAAGTGCTTGTGTGCTCACTGGGACATGGAAGAGGGCGCTGGCAGTCAGGCTGTGCACGGTGGGTGGAAGCACCAGGAGAAATGCTGATGGGGAGAAAAGCACACGCCTGTCACTGGAAACGCACTAAACCTTCTTTCCGGGCCCCTGCACGGCCACCCAGAGCTCCTGCTGGGCTCCACTGACCTGCTGGGATTCAAACCCCACTCCACCACTGACAACTCCCTGACCATGGGCCAGTTATTTAATCTAAGTGCCTCCTGTCTCCTCCTCAACAGTATGCAGGCAATGCTAGTGCCTCACGGTGGTGTTATGAGTTTCCACTATCACCTCACATAGTCAGAAAGGCCCCATAGATGCCAATCCATTGTCCTGGCCACCCCACCCAAAGCTGTGGTGTTTAGTGGCCATGAGAACAGGATCTGGCTCAGTGCCCGTAGCTCAGCGGTTAGGGTACCAGCCACATACACCGAGGCAGGTGGGTCTGAACCCAACCCAGGCCCGCTAAACAACAATGACAACTGCAACAACAAAAAAATAGCCAGGCGTTGTGGTGGGCTCCTGTAGTCCCAGCTACTTGGGAGGCTGAGGCAAGAGAATTGCTTACGCCCAAGAGTTTGAGGTTGCTGTGAGCTGTGATGCCATGGCCCTCTAGTGAGGGCTACAAAATGAGACTCTGTCTCAAAAAAAAAAAAAAAAAAACGGATCTGGACTAGACTATGCAAGTGTGAATCCAGCTTGGTCACATACTAGCCGTGTGATCTTGACTGAGTTGACCCGTCTTGCCGAGCCCCAGTGTCCTCATTTCCAGGTCCTAGCTGGTGGAGTCTGTGGGTGGAAGCTCTGAGACGAGGCAGTGAGCTCTCTGCCAGCAGACCTCATTAGTCCAGGATGCTACTCCCTGCCTTAGAGTTTATGCTTGCCTAGGGCTGTGTTACCAAGGACCACAATCTTTGGTGAGGGTATGGGCAGGACTGGCTCCTCCCAAGGCTGTGAGGTGAATCTGCTCTGTGTCCCTGGCCCAGCATCTGCTGGGTTACTGGCCGTCACTGGTGTCCCCTGGCTTGCCGATGCCTCACTCTGATCTCCACCTTCATCTCGACCTGCATTCTCCCTGTATATATGTATCTTTGTCCAAATTTTCCCTTCTTATAAGGATGCCAGGCCCATTGGATTAGGGCCTGGGCTAATATCATCTGACCTAACTACATCTACAACAACCCTATTTTCAAATAAGGTCACATAAGGTCACATTCTCAGGTATTAGGGGTCCAGATTTCAATATGAATTTTGAAGGGACATAACCCATAACAGGATTCCAAGAATCTTCTACAGGTTTCTTCCAGCTCTGAAATTCCATGAGGAATGACAGGACTAAGGTAGGAATTGTTTGAGGCAACTAAATAAATGAACCTCTGTGGGCAATAGAAGGAGCACTGTGTGAAGAGTCGGGAAACTGGTGCTCAAGGACAATGTCTGGACTTTTTGATTCTTTAAATTTATGTTACTTGGTTGTGTGGCCTCTCTGTCCCATGGGGTAATGACAACCACCTTCTACACTTTCTTGCTCTTCCCGCTCGCCTGAAAATTGTTCTGTAGATTGAAGAATGTGGCTCTAAAGGCACCTTAAAACTCTCAGGGCTCTGCCTGGGTGTGTTGTTATCCCTTTATTTATAAGGAACCAAGCAATCCTACCAGGGATTCAGCCTCTGTTAACAGGGCCCCACTTCTCCAGCACTGCCAGCCTCTCCCCATCAGACGCAGACCCGCCGCTAACGTTTTCAAAAGCTCCCTGTGTTGGGAGATTTGGGAAAACTTGATCTTCCAGGTTTAACTTAAATATTGTTTCCATTTTGAAGCCTGTCATGTGGGTGTACCACAAAGGGCGTTTGGTTTTCCTCCCGCCCCTCCTGAAGCTCCAGGCCTCGGTATGTAGGCAGTAACAGAATACTAGGAAGAAAGAGAGAGCTTGAAATCTATCCTTGGCTCCCAGCCTGTGCAGAGACAAAGCAGGATGTAAGTAAAACCATTACTTCTCCATCTTGATCAAAGGCGAGATGGTAGCCCCACCCCTGCTCCCCACCACCCAGCAAGCAATTAGCACAGCCAGGAGGCTCCTCTGCCTGATGGGGATTTGCGGGAGCTCCTGCTCATCCGTGAGGCTGCCTTGTGTACCTTGAAGAATGTGTGCATTTGCAAATGGAATACAGGACAAAACCAGGGACAGCGGGGGAACACAAACCAACCTTGCTGACAGATGACGCTTTTCATCTGCATTTGGTGCAAAGTGAGATCAGGATTTGCCAGCAGAACTTAACAGGTTAACATCTCAGGAGTCAAATAAACTCCAATATTAATACATTTTCACAGACACCCATAATCTTATTAAATATAAATTCTGATTCCACAAGTCTGGGTGCAGCCTGAGATTCTGCATTTCTAACAGGCTCCCAGGTAGGTTTGCTAGATTAGAGGGGAAAAAAGAAAAGACTGGATGCCCAGTTAAATGTGAATTTCCTGTATTTTATCTGGCAACTCTGCTCCCAGGCAATGTTAATGCTGCTGGTGTGTGGACCACACTTTGAGTGGCAAGCGTGTACATCATAAAAACATAAGAGTCTGAAAACACAAGGCTGAGTTAACGGATGAGCATCTGGTACAATTTAGAAACAAGCTCGTGGTTTACAAGATGGTCTCACTGCAAAACATAATGCGGCTAGAGGCAGAAACCAACCAGGAGCAGCAAAGGCTGTGCGTAGGGCTTTAGAAACGGGGTTCCTGTGTTCCTAGGCTTGTGGAGTCCTAAGGGCCAATGTAATGCTCTTGTTTGCTTTATGGATTTATTTACCTAGCCACTTATTTAATATTGTCAAATCCAAAATAGGTTTTGAAAGCACTAAAAACAATCCCCAGTTGTGTGTCGAAGACTTTTGGGGATGACGTTTTGCCACATTTGGCCTCCCTTTCCAATCCACCTTCCAAAATGAAAGGGACACTGTGGCTCCTCCTACAGTTCAGCCCCTGACAGGTGATCTGCAGAGGAGGTGGGGGTGGGGCTTAGCTTTACACTGACATTTGACATGCAAACCTGAGGCTCTGTTCCTTTGAAGCTAAAAGAACCAATCCCAACTCCTTTGAGTGTACTGGGCCAACAGAGCAGCCCCTTACAGATTGCCAAAAGGTTGGCACTGAAAGGGAGCTTAGCCATCATTTACTCCAGCCCCTGAATTCCACTGACGAAGGGGTAGCACAGCAGAGAACAAGGCCCTCCTCCTCCAAGTGAGCCCCTTTCTCCTTTACCGAAGGCTGCTCTGGCATGTATACCACAAGAGCTTTATCCCAGAGGGCTGTATAAGGTTAGGATCTGGTTTTTCAGGAGTTTCTTTGTTGTGTTCTATTTTAAAGTGCAGCATGATTGCCTGCATTCCAAATCTTCCTTGCCTGTGTTCTGTAATGCAAACCATCTCCCTTCTGTCCAACTATCCTTCAGAGTAGGTTGAAACGTATATGTCTACCAAGATTTCGGTAGGCTTGAATGTATTAATGAAAGGCAGACACAATACATTCCCAAATTAAATAGTGCCATTTGTTTTAGTCTTCAAATATTTATGGAGCACCTACTGTGTGCCTTGTCTGTAGAAGACCACAGCCATCCAGAAACAAGAAGATACACAGGCCCCTGTCCTTCACCATATCTCATCAGGACTGGGCTCTATTGCAGCACTGAATAAATGTGGGATTTTCAGCTGAACTGCTCAGAGGTTACTCAATTTAGCTGTTTGGCAAGCTTTAATTTCTGAATCACATTCAAATAACATCATTTTTCAGGTCCCATTTGTAGAAGTCCAACATGCTCCCTTCCTCTCAGTAGTATCTCTAACATGTTTTTTTTTTTTGTTTATTTCACCCAATTTGTAAAAAATCTGCATGCATGATTTAATTCTCATTGTAAAATATTTATGCTATAATGAAGTAAATGGCCTAAATCCTGAAAGTCTCTTTCACCCTGTTCCCCCGCTCCACACTTCCCCCCTAGAAGAAATATACCCCACTTAACTAATAGATGTGCCCTTTGTGTGCTTTAATAAAATTGGTGTACATTTACACATTTCATTTAACACAATTGGATCATATTATACAAATTCTTCTATAATTTGCATTTTTCACTTAACAATATGCCTTGGCAAACTTTCTGTTTTAGTACATATGGCTCTACCTCATTATTTTCTAATAGCAATGGAAATATTCCATGGAAGTCCTCTGCCAAGTTTTATTTGGCCCGCTCAAATCAAGGAATATTTGGATTGTTTGCCATTTTTTGCTATGATAAACAAGACTTCAGTAAACAATTTTCCATATATGTCTTTGGGCATATGTGCAAGTATTTCTGTAAAATAAAGACCCAGAATTTTAATTTTCTAAATAAAATTTAAATTTTGAAATAAATCTGATAAGCTAATGAGAACAGGATCGGTTGCCAATTGGCAAACACATTGGACCTGAGTCTTGAATTTCTTAGCCCACGCTGACCTGTGTTTGTTAACTCAGGACTGTCCCAAGAGTCCTCCCTATTCAGATCCTGATGGCTGACATTTTGAAATCTGGAGTTGAGCTTCATAGATAGAAACTTACAATATTTAGATACCTTAAAATGGGATAGAATTTGTGGAGTGGAAAGTGAAAAGGGGATGAATAAAGAAAATTTCTCTGATGATGGATTAAAAACTCCATATTGAACAGAGCATTCATCTCCCAGGAAAGGAGGCAGGCCCATGCTTTTGGTAAAAAAGAAAACAAAACTTTTTCATGTTTTTCTTTTCAGCTAAGTCAACTCCCCAAAGAGCCAAAACTAAACAGCTAATGAGTATGCCGTGTTGAGATAGGCTTTGTTTCAGATTTTAAAATGCACCAAATTGGGTATATATGGTAGGCAGAATTCTAAAGATGTCAGTCCAAGATGCCCCATCCTCTAATTGTCCAGTCAAACACTAGTCTAGGCACTAGATGAGGATTTTGCAGATGGCATAAAGGTTATCAATCAGCTACTATTAAAATAGGGAGAGTATCCTGGGTTAGGTAGGTGGACCCAATGTAATGACATAAGCCCTTAGAAGTAGAGAAGGCAGGCAGAAGAGTCGGAGAGATGCAGAGGAAGAGAGAAGAGAGACGGGGCAGAAGGAGAATCAGAGAGATTTGGAGGGTGCAGAGAGACAACAAAGATAGGGGATGGGGCTGTGAGCCAGGGGATGCAAGTGTCCTCTAGAAGCACCCTGCCACCTGCCAGCAGGGAAAGTCCTGCAACCACATGGGGCTGAATTCTGCCAGTGACCTAAATGAGCTAGGAAGTAGATTCATCCCTAGAGCTCAAAAAAGATGGCTGCCCTGTTGATACCTGATGATTTCGTCCTTATGAGTCCCAGAGCAGAGAACGAGCTGAGCCATGCTATGCCAGATTTCCAGCCTACACAACCGTGAGATAGCAAGTGGATATCTTTAAGGACACTAAATGTGTGGTAATTTGTTACAACCGCAATAGGAAACTAACGCATAAGGATTGAGCCAACAGTGATGTGTTGGAACCAGCAGAAGTGAACCCACTGGGCAGCCAGGTGCATTCCCCACTTCCCAGTGTTATAATGGGAAGAGCGACTTGCATTTTCTAAGCACTTGCCGAGAGTTAGGTGTTGGGCTGGCTACTCATGTGCGCTTCCATCCTTATTCTTCACAGCAGCACTACAAGAGTCTGTGTTTTGATTATTATCCCTGTCTTACAGAGGGACTTGAGGCTCAGAGAGGGGAGGTTCTTTGGCAGGTGTCACATGGCTTATTATTAGTAAATGGCAGGATTGGGACTTAAACCTATATCTGTGGGACATCACACCAAAGTCTCTGCACGTGAATGATAACTTCACAGTGCACCCCAAACCTCACCCCAGTTAAATATGAAGCATATGCAAAATCGCTGACATTTAAACTCTTGCTAAATATGACTGAGAATGCCTTTCATCACATAAAACCCCTTGATCTTGTTTTAATGCCCTTGGAATACTACACCACTAGATGCTGAAAAAGAAGGGAAAAAATCAAAGTTGCATTGTCAAGGAAACAGAATGCTCCCCCCTCCAACCAGGCTCTCCAAGCCAAAGTGCAGTGCATATGCTTATATTCCCTTTAAACTTGCTCTAGATCGTATCATAGATTATGCCCTTTTCTTGCACCAGGCACTTAATTCCAGAGGTGAAAGTTGTGATAGAGACTTTTTTATACCATTTTATAAACATCAGGAGCCAAAAAGAGCAAGCGCGATAGCTGACACTTTATCTGGGGTGGGGGCTCCTGTGCCCATTTGCTCTCAGCTCTCTGTACCCAAAGTGGGACCTCAAGTTCAGCCAGTGGAAAGTCTGAGCATACAACAAGGTCCTTCCTGTGTTTATTCATTCACATGTTTAAACAAATATGCACTATACTTTATAATGTGCTGGGTCTGCCATGGAAGCTGAGGATGCAGTGATAAATAAGAAAGGGTTTCATCTTCATGGATTGTCCTTGATAAAGGAAGCACAGATGAGTATCAGTTCCAGAAGAGCATCATAATGCTGAGATGGAGCAAGCCTGGATGCTTTGAGGTCCTGCGGAAGACACACCAAACCCAGATGTGAAAGCCAGAAATACTGGCCCCTCAGCTTGGGCCTAAAGGAAAAGTAGGAGTTGGCCAGGCAGGGAGGAGCCAGAGGAGATTGTGATTGGGTCTGACCTGGAAACATACATACGTCCATTAATACATATGGAGCATTCATGACAAGGAGACAGGATGGCGGAGGTGGAGGCTGAGACTAGCAGTAGAGACTGACACAAGAAGGGTGTTCTGCTAATGTTTTGAAGAGACCAAACCTTATTATAAGGGAACTTGAAAACCTTTGAAAGGAAGAGCTGAGCGGCAACGTGAGTTGATGTGGATACCTTAGAAAGATCCCTCCGGTGGAAGCATCAAGAGCTGATGGAGGCAGGGGACACTGGAGAGGTGGTGTAGTCATGAAGGAAGGGTGGGATCAGGGGTGGAGAAAGGCAGCTGGATTTCAGACATATCTGGGAAGGAGGGTCCATGGGATCTAGCCATAGGGTAGAGGAAGAAGAGGCGGGAGTCCAGGATGACAGCCAGGTTGACTTGGCCAAATCATCACCCAGATATTATTTGGGGCTGATAGGCCCAAATCTCAATCAGCAGAGTCAACGTAATTTGCCATTTGTGAAAGTCCTGCGATGCAGAGAATCAGCTAGGGACCAAATCTTTTTTCTTTGGCTTGAGGTAGCTGAAAGCACCTTTAAAGATGGGCATATGGGGATTTCAAAGCAAGTAACTCATCATAGTTGTTTTGAATATGCTAGCAAAAGAACAAAAGCTTTCAAGAATACAAAGCCCAGCCCCATGATGAACCAGAAGGTGATACGCAGTTTCACATGCTTCCTTTCTTTCCCATACCCTGTTTTCTATGAAGAAGAATGTCTTGCCTGTTGAAGGTGGCAGGTACAGATAGCTCTACGGGCCTGGAAAAGGGTCAGTGCAGGTGTAATCTGTCCACCCCATGTTCTCTGAGATGCTGTGACATCTTGACAGGTGTCCTGACTCTTGGCCTTGACATGTCATGTCAGGGTGCCAGTCAGCTGGGACTGGGCTCAGGGAAGAGCCCACAGGCCTGGGATTTGATAGCATTTGCTTGGTTAAACACCAGTGGCTGCTATGGCCCTTTTGCAGGCTGACAGGTCAGGCCTACCTAAAGGGTGATGGTCCTTCAGCCTTCTTGGTATGAGAGCTCTGCAGCAGAGGGAAGGAGATTTCCATGAGCAAATGTGCAAAATGCAAATTTAATTCTTGATAGTGGCATACAGCCATCTACTGCTTTGGCCTGCCCGTTGTCTGTCTGCCCTTCTTCTGATTGCCACGTATTTTGGAGGAATTCATTTCAGTTTCTGCAGGTCTGGGACAGTTACCTTTTACCCAGGTCAGGTGTGGACACATGCCTTAGGCCTATCACAGACCACTTTCCCTGGGCTTGATCACGCAGAGGGGAGTATCCCTTGGGCACAGTGATTGGCTCAGAGATGGGGTTGCTGTGAGCCGTGACACTACGGCACTCTACTGAGGGTGACAAAGTGAGACTCTGTCTCAAAAAAAAAAAAAAAAATTGACATGGCATTCCATTACCATAGCATTGGAGAAGAAAGTCCTTATTTGGAACTTTATAATATTTTGTTTTTATTTCTTAAATCTGTCTGTATATTACAAAATGCAAAAGAGTATAATCTAAAGCTTTTTGTTGTTGTTTAAGACTTGCTCTGTCACCATGGCTAGAATGCAGTGGTGTCTGT